>VXAK01010650.1:288676-298744 GCA_013399435.1 Arenaria interpres | reverse complement strand
GGCGGGGGGTTCTCCGGTTGCCGTTGCCCTTGCCCTTGCCCTTGCCCTTGCCCTTGCCCTTGCCCTTGCCCTTGCCCGAGCAGCTGCCTCCTCGTGATGGCCGCAGAGGCGCTGTGGGGTAGCACGAAGCCGGGCGGGGCGAGCACAGGCCTCCTGCGGCCTGAGGGAGGAGAAATGCCAGAGGGAAAACTTGCCGCTCCCCCGAAAGCTGCACTGTGGCGCCCACGGTGTCAGAGATGTCTCCTTGTTCGTTTTCTCAGGGACCGGGGGTGAGCAAGGGGCCGGTGCCCCCCTCGGCCGCCATCCCCGGCAGCGCGGCCTGGCAGCCAGGCCTCGGACTGCCTGTAGCAGCCACACACCCAGAAGTACACGAAACACGAGTGAATAAATTCACTGGCACGGGTTAATCTTTTTAGCATTGTCATGAGTCATTGATTCTTCATAGTGGTTAAAGTTTGGGGACTTAATTGAAAATTTTCAAAAGTTTGCTTCCATTCGGGTAAATGGTGCCTGTAGCTGATGGGAGGGGGGAGCCACCTTCACAGCCCAAAAGGCCTCTGCTCCGGCTAATTGCCCCGTTGGTTGTATTACATTTTACTCATTAAAGGTTCTAGTGTGGGTTAAGAGATGCCAAACAGACGCGGGTTAGGGTTTTGAGAGGCTTAGCTAAAGTTTTATTCAGCATTTTTAACAGACATAAGAAGTAGTTGGGTCTCGGACACAGAGTAGAATAGCTTTGTAATGGTTTATTTTAATACTGGAGTTGAGTACACAGTTCCTGATTAAAGGAGTAATAGGAGCTGTAAACCTGTGTGGTGCTAGGCTGAAACATCTGTCTGCCGGGTAACAAGGATATTTTTGGAGTGAGTGTCCTTGTAACGCACTCGCGAAGTTAAGTTGTGGTTTTCAAAATACTGGCAGATTTTTGACAGTATTATGTGTCTGTCTCATTAGCCACATTAGCACGTTAGCTTGTAGAATTAGTGCCTCTAGTACATCATATAAATTTATTTTTAAATTTTTAATTTAAATTTTTAACTTACGTTTTTTAAAGATAGAAACCAATTTGGGAACTTAGTGGGAATGCCAAAGAGATCTCTGTTGCTCCTTTTCTTTCCCTTAAGCTAAAGGAGCTGTCAGCATAGGAGAGACAGGGCTTGGTTCTTAAAATCTGTCAGTCCTGTTCATACTGAAGTGTCTTAAACATGTCCTGTTTTTTGACAGCATTAGCAATGCTGCATTTCCTACAATAACACTAATTTCTAAACAAGTGAAAAAATGGCTGTGTAACTCCTACCTCTGTCTCCCTCCAAAAGACTCACTTCCTGTGTTTACCTGTCAGAAACTATTACTAAAGTTTACGAGTTTTGTTTTTAAATTGACTGCAGGACACACATTTAGTGTTCAGTCCTGCTGAATGGGATTTGTGCCTTTGCCATGGGTTCTTGCTCTCGTGCTCAGGGCTTTGCTGGCTCAGGGCCGGAATGCTGAGTACGGCTGTGAGCACGCCGGGTGACAGCTGTTCCCAAAATTTGTTTTTATCGTTACATAATTACATGAATAAACGGACTTCCTCCATGCTTCAGGAAGAATTTATAAAGTTCATAAAATTCATAGATGAAAGCATAAAGTTTTCTTTGTTTTGGTGTAAAGATACAACCACAGAGGCATACCTCGCTTTTTCAAAATAAATGCTGGCATTGCTCCTTTCTGTCTGAAATAAGGGAAAAAGTTGTGCTGCATTAAACCTCAGAAATGTATTCGGAAAGATACGGGTTTTTTTGGTTCAGAGAATGAATCAGAACCAGCAGAAAACTCTCTGAGGTTGAACATGAGATACAAGTGCCCAGACAGAGCCAGGAAAAGCTTATTTTTGCTTAGAGCAACTCAATAGAATATAAGGGGCGAAATGGAGAAAAGGAAACTTTCTTCTTTTCCAGGAGGAAGCATGAATTCAAGTTTGGTGATAATCCCAGGGACGTAATGAGATTCTCTAATACTGTAGGGCCGAGCTCAAACCTGGTGCAAATGGAATAACTCTGGTGAAGCTGAACCTGCCGACCCCACATCTGAGTCGTGCTGTCTAGACTTTACAGATCTTACCTGACTGGAATTTATTTTAGATCAGCACATGCCACCTTGTGGCAAATTAACATGGTGCAGCTCTTCTTTTTCCAACTCTGTAAAACACTTTTTTTCTTTATGAAGGTTCTGCCCTCTATACCCTCAAGACGGGTTGGTTCCATCTCCCAAGTTCCTGCGCTGCATCTCTGTAGTTCCTGTGTAGCTGGAACCCCACCCCAGCTGTGAATCAACGCGGTGGTATTTCACACCTGGATATTAGGCCAACGTAAAGCGTGCTTTTCAGCGAGGTGTTCTCAGCACTTTTCGATTCCGTGCGAGTAGCTGGCTGAAGAAATATGGGGACAACCCATAAAGTAAGGTATTATAAAGAATATGGAATGTTTACCTTTAACCTTTCACCTTCAACCTTTCACCTTCATTTCTCCATCCAAAAATTGTCTGTGGTGCGTACCTCTCTTGCACAACCACTGGTTTTAAATGCTTTACTCCTCTTTCTATTTTCTGACATCCCCCTTGCTCACTGGGGATTTCTTTTCCAGTGTAAACACAGCCTTTACAAAGATGATTTTGGTTTTTGCTCTGAGCCTTTCATTTGCACTGTTTGTGCAGGCACGTCACGCGTTGTACGGTATCTGTCCGGTTCGCCACGAGCATCAGCGTGATGGGAAGGGAAAAAAAGCCTAGGAGGGTTAATTAGCAGATGTAACGGAACGATGCCGATGGCAAGAGAAAAGAGCTGGAGGGACGGCTTCTGGGGTGAGAAGAGTCCTCGATGGAATGTGGTCTATGCAGATGCACTGGAGCTAGGGGATCTTTTAGATATTGTCTGAGTATTTTAGTGGAACTCATTCACCTTTTTAACTTTCCGCCTTTTATTTTCTCTGCCGTGGTACCCAGTCTTCTCCCTGTTCTGTGGAGATTTCTTACTCTCACTGTTTGTTTTTTTTTTAATTGGCTTTTTTTATGGGACTTTGTACTGAGTTTTCTTCAACTTGTCATTTAATTTTTTATGTGGTTTCCATTTGTTAGCTTCAAGACCTTAAAACTGTTCTTTGGCCTTTATAGTTGTGGTAGCCTGGTGAGTCAAGTGAAAAGTTGTTCAAAGTAAGTTTGTTGTGACAAAAAGGTAGATGTTTCCGTACTTACCTTACACACGCTTTTCATTAAAGGAATTTTTTTGATAATAGCTATACAGAAGCTGAGAGCTAATAATCACCCCCCATTTCACAACAGCACAGGTAAAGGGAGAGATCTGAGTGTCTTGGGCTTTCAGTGGCTATACTTTAAAATAATTATTAAGAAATTTGATAGCCAAAGTCTACAGCTTTGACTATGGTGAATTCTGTCCCAGATCAGGGTAGGGAACACAGGGACACTGAGACCCTCTTCTTCTCCCTCGTGTGGTGTGTGTTCTCCTTCCAGAAAGACGTTAAAGAAATAACTTTGCGGTAGGTGAAGGTGTAACCTGCTGCATTGATTTCAGTAATCTGCTTTCGTCATTCATCAATGTGTGACCCTTTAACTTTCTAAAACAAATGCTTGCGTATTTTTCATTTTATAAAGCCTGTAATGGCTGAAGTTACGTGCAGCTCTAGAGCTGCAAATTAATATGAGCCTCAATGGAGGAAAATAAATGTTAATAGGATAAGTTTGAAGGGAGCTAATTTAAACCATACACTCTTACCAGTCTGCCTCAAGCATTAGTGAGAAATACCTTAAGTGGGATGTAGTTCATTCTGGTTGTAATTCTAGTGATAATTTTTTTGATAGTTAAAGCTTATCAGTCTACAGCTTTTTCTATTCACATCATAAGTCTTCAACTGAAGGGGATTTTCAGTGACTTCTGCTTTAGGTTGGATTGGTGTTTCTGACCTACAGGTAGTAACTGCCAGATCCCCTGTGGTGTTCAGTGAAAGTTCAGAATCATAGCTGTACAAAATTTGATCAGTTTCTTAAACTCAACGGCTGCCAAGGGCCACTGTATGCATTGAAGCGGCTAATTTGCTGCCAGTATTATCTGTGTCTCAGATTAGAAACAATTATTAAATCAATAATACTTTTCTTTCCATCAAACAAGAACACGTTGGCAGAATGGAACGGCTGCTTCCTGAAGGAGATGCTGGAAGAGGAGGGATGGAAGTGGTGAGTTGTGGTTTAGGATGGGGTTTTTTTGATTAGGAAAGAAAACTTTTTAACATCTGGAATGGCCAAGGAACAGAGTCGGACAATGAGTCAGTGTGAATCAACAGTGAATCAGTTGAAAACAAGATTTCTGTAGGAAGAAGGCAAAAATTGTAGATCAGGAAGACCAAGCTACAGAAAAGTCCTGTGGTTTCTGACCATGAAGCACTGAACAAAACCTAGAGAGACCTCTGGATGGGTCAGACTTTGCAAGGAGAATTGCAAGAATTCATAGGAATTTGTTGATATGCCTGCGGCTGGGTGACCAGAGGGAAGGGGCAGCTCTCAGTACGTATGGAATTATTATTGCTAGAGCTGTATCACAGATTATCTAAGAAACAGTGTCCTTCCAGCTACAGCTGCCTGGTGATTTGCATGAAGTGTTTAGTTAGGATTTTCATGAAGTCCCATCCAAGTCCAAGACTGAATGTTTGTAGAGGGAGCAGTGAGCCGGAGGTTTCATCCCTCTTACATTGTTCACCGTGCAGCAACAGGAGTAAAACAGGAGATGTTCCAGCTCAGTGCCATCAGTGGTGTCATCCTATCTTAAAGCTGTGCTGGTTTCCAGTCGGCTGTTCTTCAAATAACAGCCAAACGTACATACCATAATTCTGCCTTTCTCGGCATAGTACTTATGGAGGGATTTTGTGAGCTTTGTGTCAGTCCAAAAGACCCCAAAACCTTTCAGTAAGGGGTCAGTTTGCTTCAGGCTCACAGTATCTGCAGGGTGCTGTGGGAGTCTGTATGGGCCATCAGAGAACAGACTCAGAGGATACGTCGTCGGGGGACCTTATTAACAGAGCATCAGGTCATGCGTGAATGCAGGACATTCAGAAAGGTTTATTTGAAATACATCTTCACCGTTTGAGGGGAAAATAAGTGCATTTATCAGAAATGGGTATATATTGCAAAAGCGGGCTATTCAGATTTTAAAACAAAATTTGTTTGGGCTGTGGTCTTGTCTGCCACCACATCTACCACCATTTGTGCCACTAAAAACAGATTTGGGAGCTTTCTGTCCGGGCTTTAAATTGATGTGTGCATTCATGCCAGACCCGCACAGACACTTGTTTCTTCGGTGACATAAGCAACACGACATGATGGACCTGCTTGGTCACAACTGTTCTGCAAGCGGCTTTTCTGATTCCACGGAGCTGAGTTAATTTGTTTTTAATAAAAAATAGGGTGCTTTAAAATTGTAACTGAACTCAAGGAAACTGCATTTGATTTAGGGATATTATGGAAGCAATAAAAAGATGTTTAAAAAAAATCAGCAGTTTTCTGGAGATTATTTGCTCGGCTCTACTATTAATATTGTTTTGTTTGCCAGACTATGATCAAAAACATTTGGCAGGCAAGACTTGGTCAGGAAAGTGAGCCAGTAAAGTTGAGCTGTCATCTAAGTACATACAGAAAAACTGTTCTCTTGGCATGGAAAACAGACTGTTTACAGAAATAATAAACATGCCCTCTAAAATTATGTTCCTCCTCTCTAAAATCATGGAAGGTCGCAAGACTTTGACCCTACAGAAGGAGCATAACACTTTATGAGACTTCTGTCAAAGCACATGATAAAAAATAAATAGACTGTAATGAAGAGGTGTCAGTCTGATGGCTCAGCTGTGCCTTCCTCGCGGATCCCGTCTCCTGGCGTTGGGATGTACGGCCACGCAAAGGGAGCCCATCTGGAGGGGATGGCAAATCAATCCCTTTTCTTGACGTATGGGTTGATGTAATTAACTTTTGTTTCATCTCCCGAGTAAACCTTGTTAAACAATGAAACGCGTCAAACTAAAATAGAATTTATTGAAAAGTGTAATTTGCAAAAATCCTTGTGGTGATCAGCTGCTGGATAGAGCCGCAGATGCTGAGGATCCGTGAGGAATAAGAGACTGTTCTGGCCAAGACTTGTTTTTTGCCAAAGCCCTGACAATAGATGAGCTGTAAGCAGAGGAGAAGGTAGTGGCTGCTACCTCAGCAGCTGCCTGCAGCTGGAGGAGGAGAGTGTTCACCACCATTTCCAACACACCCCCAGGGTGGTTCTCACCGTCTGTTGGCTCCTCAGAATTTCCAGGTTGGCCCTTTATTTGGGCTCCTCCTTCCTCCCCCCCGTAAAGCTGTTTGTTTAAACGCTGCTGTGTAAACCCCAGGCACGGGAGTGAGAAACATCACTCCTCCTTGCAACCCCCGGTCAAACAACACAGCTTTCCAGTATCGTTTGACTGTCTTCCGCGGGGACCCTCTGCCCACTGTCCCTGGCACGCTGTCGCAAAGCGGTGGCTGACGGTGAGGTTCTGGTTTAACTGGCCATAAACTGAAATAGTTGTGGGTGTTTCCCTGCAAAATTTTGTCTGGGGCGGTCTCGCAGCAGGTAGCATTTATGTTCCACCTGATGGTGGGAACCACGAGACCTTTTAATGTGATAAATGCTACTTTCCAGCTGCCTGCAAGTAAAAGTCTGTTTCTGAAGCTAATTGTAGCATAGCATCTCTGACAAGGGCCTTCTCATCACTAAAGGCTTTCACCACTAATGGGGAGAGAGAGCCCAAAAGCCAGGGTTTGATTTGTAGAAGGACTTTTTGTTTGAGTTGCAGGTTGCACATGAGAATTTCCATTGAGTACATAGGTGTGGTGGTTTAACCCCGGCTGGCAGCTAGGAGCATGTAGCATCTCACTCACCCTGCTTCTTCCCCGCTAGGGTAGGGAGAAGAGAGAGAAATGGAGGGAAAAGGGGAAAAAAAAAAACCCTCGTGGGTTGAGATAAAGCCAGTTTAATAGAACAATAATGGAAAAGGAAAGTAACAATAATAATAATATAATATACAAGACACAAGTCACTCTCACCACTTGGTGAATTGGTTGCCCAGCCTGACCTGAGCAGAGATTGCGGATCCTGCCCTCTAGGCCAACCCTCATTTATATATCAAGCATGATATCTGTGGTATGGAATATTCCACTGGCCATTCCCTTCTTCTATCTATGCTCCTTCCCAGCTCCTATGGGAAAAAAAGCCCTTGACTAATATAAACATCACTCAGCACTAACTGAAACAATATGCGTTGTTGATGTTCCTTTCACACCACATTTGAAAATGCAGCGACCGTAGAAAGAAAATTAACCCTGTCTCAGCTGAAACCAGGACAATAGGGAACCAAGGAAAACCAGCATTAGTAGGTTAATCTTTGTTAATAGATCGCTTCTTCCCTTCCCTAATTACTCACACAGCTATTTCCTTCTATTCTGCACAGCATGGATGGAGTTCAGCACGGGCTGCGAATCTGGGAGAGGAACGGGAGGAGCAGTACGCCCCGACCTGCCCTGAGCTCCGTGCTGTCATGAGTTTATTGGTGTCTAATTGAGCTGGGCAATCAAAACAACAGTCAAGAGGCTGCAACTCCATTTTTAGGGGCTGGTCGTCAACGCTGCTGGGGTACCTGTGGATTTTGTGGGCCGACATTCCTCAGTGTCCTACAACCATTCATTAGCCCTTCTTCTGGCCTCCCGGCAGTTCAGAGGAAGCAGAGGTGCTTCCCCCCTGCCTTCCTCAGTTGCCAAGGTGTTCCTCACAGCACAAAGCCAGCCAGATGATCCCTGTGTTGGAACTCCACCAGCGTAGCTTATACATGGGCAAAACATAAAAGATACTTAAATTTATAAAGCTTGAGCTTTCCAGCTTGCTGAGGGTGAGTGTGCAAGTATTTGGCTCTGGGTCAGCCTCCCCTGTGCCCCACAAAACAGTTTAATCCACACAAAAAAAAAAAAGAAAAAAGAAAAAAAAAATTATTTGCTGGTAGTTTAGATTCTGTTTAGTTATAACTCACAACCCCAAAACATAAGAATTAGGTTTAATAGTTCATAAATTATACAACACACAGCAGATACTGTTGTAATCTGCACTGCACATAATCTATATGAAGTATTAACACCAATGTCTAAACAAAATACAAGGTCACTATGGGCAATCTTAAACCTCAGCTGGATGCTTTTTCTGAACGATTTTGGCTATAGACGTGATTTTTCACCCCTCTACCCTCATATGGTATTAATTCAATTGTTTTATGTGTTATACATGCGTAAGAACGAGAAGGGATTTCCTTAAACAACAAACATCGAGGATAAAAAGGTTGGTGTTTATAAAAATGTCAAACTCAAAGGCTCTTCCATAACTTGTTAGAGGATTGCTCTCATTTAAGACTCAAAAGCCAGTCATTCAAGGAGTCCTCCAGAGAGAAAAGCTAATCCTGTGTTTCCACCCGTGAGTTACTGGTCTGATCCCTCAGCAGAGCACCAGCAGCAGCCGTGCTGCAGGAAGGCGAGAGAAATTTGGACATTGTTTAAAAGATGCAAAACAGGCTGCGAGATGCCGTGCAAGCCTCGTGAAGTACCACCACACCAAGTGCAGGGTCCTGCAGCTGGGACATGGCAATCCCAGGCACAAATACGGGTTGGGCAGACTGGAGAGCAGCCCTGAGGAGAAGGACTTGGGGGTGTTGGCGGATGAGAAGCTTGACATGAGCCAGCAGTGCACACTGCTAGCCCAGAAAGCCAACCTTACCCTGGGCTGCATCAAAAGAAGTGTTGCCAACAGGTTGTGGGAGGTGATTCTGCCCCTCTGCTCTGGTCTCGTGAGACCCCACTTGGAGCACTGTGTCCAGCTTTGGAGTCCTCAGCACGGGAAGGACATGGACCTGTTGGAATGGGTCCAGTGGAAGGCCAAGAAAATGATGAGAGGGGTGAAGCACGTCTCCTATGAAGACAGGCTGAGAGAGTTGGGGTTGTTCAGCCGGGAGAAGAGAAGGCTCCGGGGAGACCTTATAGCAGCCTTCCAGTACCTAAGAGAGGTTCATAGACTGGTTTGGGTTGGAAGGGAACTTAAAGCCCATCCAGTGCCACCTCCTGCCCTGGGCAAGGACGCCTCCCACCAGACCAGGTTGCTCCAAGCCCCCTCCAACCTGGCCTTGAACCCCTCCAGGGATGGGGCAGCCACAGCTTCTCTGGGCAACCTGGGCCAGGCTCTCACCGCTCTCAGAGTGAAAAATTTCTTCCTGATACCTAATCTAAATCTCCCCTCTTCCGGTTTGAAAATCTTCCAAGCCATACAAAACCTACCCAAAACCAACGATTTGTATTATTTACTGTCATTGCTAAAATTGCAGCTTTTGCGTGCTCGTGTTGCCATTCATTGAAATACGTTAAGTAGAGCTTTCCCGTTTGAATCAAAATTTTGTGATATTAATGACTTAATTTTAAAAAAAAAGACTTTTTCCAGAACTTTATGCCAGCTGTAGAAAGGGAGAAAAAAAGGTCAATCCGGACCTACCCCTGCCCTGCTGCGTGGCTTTGGGGCCCAACTGTCGCCTGCTGGCATTTCTGCACTTGCCTTAATGGCAGCGTGCTTTAAGTTTGCTCTTTGGTGTGTCTCCCCCGGTTACACAGGCTCATCTTTAGTTTGGGACAAGAGGAAATGGCATCAAGTTGCGCCAGGGGAGGTTTAGGATGGATATTGGGAAAAATCCCTTCACCAAAAGGGTGATGAAACACTGGGACAGGCTGCCCAGGGCAGCGGCGGAGCCGCCGTCCCTGGAGGTATTTAAAAGCCGAGTAGATGTGGTGCTGAGGGACGTGGTTTAGTGGTAACTTGGCAGTGCTGGGTTAGTGGTTGGACTTGATGATCTTACATGTCTCTTCCAACCATTATGATTCTACGATTCTTCGATCAGTAATTAAAGGCTAAACGATTCCCTCTTTCCATTTTCCTCTGTACTACTAGTCTTTCTATTAAACAGTTTCTTTCTTTTCTTT
>VXAK01010650.1:191775-272031 GCA_013399435.1 Arenaria interpres | reverse complement strand
GAGTGGGGATGAGGGGAGGGTGGGTAGAGAGGCTGGAGGGGGATGTAGGGGGTTGCAAGGGGATACAGGGAGGATGGAGGGGGATGCTGCAGGCAGCTGCAGTCTGTACCCCCTGGGTACTGATAAAATACACCACCTAGCACTATGTGTGTGTGCTGAGATGGAGTCGGGGTGGGTTAGGCCTTCTTGGACCTGGGGAGAAAAAAGTTAACATCTATCTGGCACTTTTTATCACCATTTTGGATAAAAATATAATGAAGGGATTCATGTGACCTGTCAAGTTCAGTCAGATTCTTTAAAAATCATTAACCAGCATGCGAAGTACTGTTGCTAGACATTTGTCTTAACCCAAAATGTTGGATTGAAGTCATTACACATTTGGTTTTTTCAGCTGACTTGTACTGTAGATAAAATCTAAATTCTGAATTCCATGAAATTTGGCAGAGTAATATGTAAATGAAGTTCAGGGCAAGTTCGCATTAAACACACTAGCACGGCTGTTGATACTATCATCTCTGCTTGGCTAAGCTTTTCCATGAAATCTATGGGAAATTTGCCAGAATCAAGGCTCCAGGATATGGATGGTTACCTTCAATGAAGTTGCTGATGACTGTTGTGTCAGTAGGCAGCAGGTTTCGTAGCATACTTTAAAAATACATGCTCTGATCCACGCAACTCTGTGTTGATGGAAAAAGTCGCAGTCACAGTCTTGTACGGGTTCATCAGTTTACAAAAAGAGTCCATTAAAACATGATTATGTACAAAATGGGTTCTTCCCCAGCAAGATCCTCAAATCCGCTGTTTATACTGCACCTATATTAACAAACCACAAAATAAGCTTGTAGCTTTTCTAAAATATATTTTTTTAGGCTGGGAATGTGGAAACTTTCTGAAACTGAATTGGCATAGAAGGCAAATGAATAAAAGAAGATTGATTTGTGTCTAAAGTTTGGGTATTGGCTGGAATGAGAAGACTTCATTTTTTTCAACACTTTTTTCCTCCCAGATGGTTAATTTAAAGAGTACATTCACTGTCTGAACAGATATTGAAGTTAGTGGATTATATTTAAATGGAGGGTTCTATTCAGGGAGGAGACCCTTGAGATTCCCTCCTGAGTTCAAGTGCAGATATTCTAAAGCACGACGTCCTTTTTCATTCGTACTCAAAAGTTACTCAGACATGACTCATAGTGAAAAATTATGCAAAACCCATTAATTTATGACTCTTTCCAGGCTGATATTTCATAACTGCTAGCTGAGAACTTGCTTGTGCAGGACCTCAGTGACATTCCATGAGGATAAAGAAAATAAAGGTTGAACAGAGCCCAGGAGAGAATAGGCAGACGCGCAGCAGTTATTCACACACTGAAGACTGAGTGTCCCAGGAACTCTGACGTCTTTCTTAAGACACAGCGTTGCAATAACGAGGAGGAAAGACCCTCAAATGGGCAATCTTACATGAATTACACAACACCTCTCCAAATCCCAAGCCTGCACTTTGCGCAGTATGAATATCGTGATGGGGAAGCATTCTGGGCGTAAAGCTACGTATGACAGGAGATCTTGGCCAAATGCGAGTCTGACCGCAGCTGGTGAGGAAGGTACTCCCAAAACAGAATTCTTTTTCACCACGGTAAGGTCTGTGAGTAAGAAGCTGGTTGACCAGTTTGAGCCAACGGGCTTTTTCCTTCTCTCCTTGACTGACTACAAGGTCTTAGAGAGATTCCACCCGACTGGGCACACTCTCTAAGGCATTTACTAAAGATTACATGCAAGTAATTAAGAATTCAATGTAAACCCCAAATAATTTTAATTTATGTTTGCTCTTATTTATATCATTTGCTGAAATACGGAAGTGAATAACATCTTGTCTAGATTGAAACAGCTTTTAATAGACGTTTGAAAAAAAGAGAATGCCTTGTGTATCTTGTCCTCTTCTCCTTTCTGTAAAAGTGAGAGTTGGGTTGCTGAATATTAGTGTTTCTTTAACAGAAATTCTCATAGGGACTGTTCAGTCAATGCAAAAAGCAGGATTTTTGTGCCAGTCCTTGCAGATGTTCAGAGCCTCCTCTCAGTCTTGCCCTTTGAGGCTTATTACTGCCATAGGTAAGGTTTAAAGGGCACTGTAAGGGTTTTTTTTTAATTCTGTGGTGTGCCATGAAATTTCCACGTTAATGAGTGTGGAAATATTTCATATTCTGATTTTGTACTGTTAATTGTGGAAGTCACAGAGCGCTGCTTGTTTCCCAGTCAGATGGCATTTCTCACTGGGTAAGCGTTTGTGTACGGACCGTGCGTGCAATAACTGAACATACCACGTTAAGCTCAGTGGTTATTTGAAATTAAAACTCATTATTCACTAGTATTTGTACTAGTAAAGTACAAGTGCTCAAATATTTGCAGAAAGCAAATGTGAAGCAGCTGTAAATATGGCTGAATTTGCTTCTGAATTTTAATGAATATTTGCAGATTGTTGGCTAAGCTGTAATGTATGTGTGTATGGGACAGAAGGCTTGTAAATGCCAGCACTTTGCACTTACCAGTGTGTAAATTGCAGCTAAACCCACCGGATTTAACTTTTATATCCTTAGTTTAAAGGGAAAAATACAGACTAGTTTGAAAAAAAACAAAAACAAGACCCTTTGAAAAATACATAGAACATCAGAAGCTTTGGATAAACACATAAATTAGTGGTCTGTAGCCTTCGATGGCTTGTGGGTAGAAAGTAAGCAGTGCGTAGTTTAACTCTTTGATTTCCAGCAAGCACAAGCAACACCCAAAGGTTGAAGGAGAAGTGTGTTGCCCAGGATCCACCTCCCAGGATGAGCTCTGCAAGTCAAGATCTCTCCCCCGGCTTCCAAAAAACTCATTCTCTGGGTGGAGGGTAGGGAATTTGTAACAGTTTTCACAAAACATCGTTTAATCCAAATTTTGTATTTTCAGGGTGAAAACAGGCTCCGTATGAGCAGGACTCGGGAAGGGGTACTGGGCTTCAAAGGGACGTAGTTTGTTAAGACTTGGAAAGCTTGGTAGGGCACGTGTTGTTGGGTGATGGGTTCTAGGGACAGTGCGTGGCATCAATCCGCCACCTCTCAGCTGCTTTGACAGATAATTTCCAGTTGGTTCTGCTGCTCTCTTACCCCTAATGGAACAGGAAATACCGGGGTGGCAAAACTTCTGTAGACTTCTGTGAGGGTCTCGCGCCTGTATTCCTCATGCTTAAAATTCAATAAAAGAGTTGCTGCTGTAATTCCTGCGCTGGATTTCCAGAATTGCCTCATGCATTCTTCATGTTTGCAGCCCAAGGGATGCAGGAGGTAACGGACCCACCGAGTGGGGGTTGTAGGAGTGGTCTTGCTTGGTGGGCTTCTACCAGCTTTTGGGTCTCCACAAATGCGGCGTATGGCCAAAGGAGCTGCAGCTGAAGTGTAAGGGTGATGGTCTGACGCCAAGAGCTGTAGTATTGGCAAATGTGTCTGTGGCATTCGTGCAGTCAGAGAGCTGTATTGACTGTCTCCTCCACAGGCTCGCAAATTCCTCTTCTCAATAAGGGTGATGTTTTCTGTTTTCAAGGCCTCTAAACACATAAAAGGCATTTTCTTGTTCCCTCGCCTTGCGTGATTATGCAAACAGAGCTTTATATATACCTAATTTTGAAATGACTGTGCTTTCCTTCTACATGTTGATCTTTATTCTTCCAACAGAGCCCTTTTCACTATGTTGCATGATATATTTTTTTCAGGTTTTGAAACAATGGTTAATTATTACTGCAGAAGAGGATGCTTTTCAGAATGAAAAGTAGATTGTCATGAAGGTAAGGAAGAGATCTTTGTGGTTTGCCATGGACCGCTTGTAGCCTCCAAACTATAGAACCATGTAATCTACTGGGTTGTGCTTGACGGAGATGCACGTGGAAATGCTGCTCAGAAACATTTACAGGGGGAAAAAAAAAAGAAAGTCCTCTGTATTGTCTTGAATTCTTGTTACTAAAGCAGTCCTAGTGTATTTTTAGTGTATATTTAAACTATGTTAGCACTTAGGAGTTCCAGTCATAGACCAGCATCCACGTTTTTCATGAAGCAATAATTTTTTTATGAAGCAACTTATAAAAGCAACTGACATCCTGATAGAACTTTTTGTAACGATATCGTGATGAGATCTGTTGGTTGGATATAGAAAAAAACAGTTAGGAAGAAAAGATATTTCTTTGTAACTGAAGTTTTTGATTCTGTGCAGTCACTCACAGTGTCTTCCCTTAGATGAGACAAACTCCAGAGGAGATGTTATCCCTATACGAATCTGGAATAGTTATGTTTGGGTTGGATAAGGAAATACTACCTTTATAACCAGGGAGCCCATAATTGGTGGTACCCAAAACTGGGTCAAAGACTGCGGCACATATTTGTGTTTTCTGTCCTATTAAAATGAAAAAACCCACCGTGTTTTCTTAGGCTTGGAAGATATATGCACTCTACAAGAATTCTCTTCTTTGACCATAAGTTTACATATCTCACATTTTCCAGGTGCGTTTTCCCTGATGATATTTTTATTAGTGTATTCATGGTAAATGTGTCCTTGAGTGTCCCACAAATAGTGTCCAAATACATTCTGGTACTGCAGTCAATGCAGACGAAAGTTTCAAGGCAAAGCATAATTTCCAGGGTTGAAGACTTTATAAATAGAGCTGCTGTACATGGGAGATGCAACTTCTCTTCCCAGGAAAGAGCTGTGGGTTTAATGCTGGATCTTTATGTGCACTGATTTCATGTAGAAAAAAAGAGGGTCAGAAATAATGATTGGTCTAGAATGGCAGGAATACAGGTTTCATCCTGTTCATTCCTAATCAGAAGTATTTTCCACTACGCTGCCCAAGCTCTTGATCTGGGTCTGGCAGAATCCTATTTGTTTTACTGAGATCCCACTAGTTTCTGTTGCGCTGCACCCTGAAGAGTTGACATGTGATGAAGAACCACTTTAGCGATTAGAAGATGAGCAATGAGATAACTCCAGGGAATTTACACTCTAGGTTATACTCTCTCTCCTTCACTTCAATCCTTATTGATGTCAGTGTGCGCTGAAGCAACCAAGTTCTGGTGCCCCCACCCTTCCCATATCTCTGTCAAGAGCAATATTTACCCGCAGAGAAGGGTGACAGTGAGAAAGCCAAATTTCCTAAGCCTACAAGGATCGCAGTACTGGTTCAGCTTTAACATGCCCTGCATGTGATAGTGGTTGGCATTATCCAGAGAGAAAGGTATCAAAAGCGGTAAGCAGACCGTGATGCTCCTCTGTCTTGCAGTTGCACTTCACAGTCATTTGTTCCTCAAGGATTTCCCAAGGTGAGAGTGGATGTATTTACTAGCATCCAGCAGGTATTTCTTACACGTATTTGTCATTTTTAGCCAAGTAGGCCTTCGTATGTCACAGAAGTCATGGAATTGTCGGAGTTGGAAGGGACCTCTAGAGATCATCTAGTCCGACGCCCCTGCTAAAGCAGGATTGCCAAGAGCACATCACTCAGGACTGCGTCCAGGTGGCCCTTGAAGATCTCCAAAGAAGGGGACTCCACACCCTCCCTGGGCAGCCTGTTCCAGGGCTCTGCCACCCTCACCACAAAGAAGTTTTTTCTCATATTTGAATGGAACTTCCCCTGTTCCAGCTTGTGCCCGTTGCCCCTCGTCCTGTCTCTGGGGACCACTGAAAAGCGTCCGGCTCCATCCTCCTTCAACCCACCCTTTAGATACTTGCAAGCATTAATAAGGTCTCCCCTCAGCCTTCTCTTCTCCAGGCTAAAGCGTCCCAGCTCTCTCAGCCTTTCCTCGTCAGGGAGATGCCAGATTGTCTGGCAGCAAGTTGTGTTACCTGTGCAATATGTGAAGAGCTGCTTCCTGTTGTTTGCTTTTTTAACTTGGCACCTGATAATTTCCCGTTATATACTTCATTAGTGTGTTTTCACCAAGATAACAGACTCTTTTCTTTTTCCTTGTGCAACTCTCTGCTTTATGAAGCTCTGTCATGGTTGCCCTCAGCCTTCTTCTGCCTTCTTTGCACCTCAGTCATACCCACTGGGCTGTGCAGAGGTTCATCACATTCTTTGGTCCAAGTGGTGGGTTTAATCAGGGACTTTGTAGGTACTGTACAGTACTTCTTAAAGCAACAACTGCCAGCGTCGACTGTGATGACCTGTGTTTGTCCTTATATTTGATCGAGAGCTTTTTCAGAGTTCTGGCTTTAAATCCGTGTCCATCCGTGGTCTTAAACCCCCCTGTATCAGGGTTTGTGGAGCAAAACCCAGTCCTTGTGCTAGAATAATCCCTGCTCATGTAATCAGGTTGCCCTCTAATGGTTAGCTTTGATTCAGAGCACGCTCAGGCTTGCTGATGACCAGAGGAATTTTTCCCTTAATTCCTGTGGAAGAGGCCTAAATGTTTTACTCTGCAAGACTCTGGTTCATGTGCTGGCTGGGTGAGGGAGCTGTGCCTTACGGAAGAAAGGCTGGAAGCCTCTTCAGAGGTTGTGGGTGTTCATTTATAAAGCTGTTTCTGATTTCTTTTAATTAACAGTACCTTTTAAGAGTTGGAATTCGCTGGTGGCAAGGTTAGTTATTGAAAATCTGTGTTGGCTCTTTAAAAAATTGCACTGAAAAAAGCTAGAATGAGAACTTTTTCCGGTGTCTAATGTTTCTTTCTGTCCCTGAAGACTCCCAATAAATTCAGAGATATTCTATAAAGTCAAATGGCACAAAAAATTCCCAACAAAATCAACCAAAAGGAAGAAAAGAGGGGGAAAAAGTTTCTTGCATAGGCAAATATGAAAAACGCTCCCTTCAAACACTGGAAAAATGTTTTTATTTTAAACCTAGGTAATACGTTTGATTAAAAGACTGGTGAGAAAGGTGGGAGTTTTTAGCAAAGTAGAATATTTTTCTTGTTGACTGCTTAGGCTGGCACAGTTTTGAGTGGAAATGGACTTCTGGCATCTGCCAGCATCCTGTGCTCTCCACAAATATATTCTGACTGCATTTAGGTAATATGTTTGGGTTGATTTTTCTCAGAAGATGTAGCTGAGGATCAGTTCCCATTGACACTGATACTTTATATAATATGATGATTTGGTTAGAGAGCTTATTTGCTGCCTTGTGCCAGGAATACAGATAATACAGCTGAATGTTTGAAAATAACTAAAAAGAAAGTCCACCTACATAAAAGAAAATAAGGAAGAATCCCGAAATAATAGTAGTAGAACCTTAAGCAAATTTTTAAGCCTACAGAATTAAGAAGATGGAGTCTCCTGTCACGTGTTTATGAAACCCAAGTAGGTTTTTTGGTTGTTGTTTTTTTTTCCATTAAAAATGACCCTTGAAGGCTGATGACATTGAAGTTTTTATCAGGTAGTGTACTAACATCCTTGAAGTTAATTCCAGTTTTGTCATGGGGTTCAATGGGGCTAAGATTTTACCTACCAGATTTTAACACAAAAATCTTAGCCCTTCTCCAAAATAAATGCAGTTTCTTTTCAAAGTAGAAAGACAAACAAAATTCTTTGGAACAAGAAGCGAAGAAATAGTATATGAGGATGGTTTTACTTTTCTTTACTTGTATATTATGCATGCTTTTCCTATAAATTTCCCTACACCCTCCATCTACACACACATAAAATGTTTTTCTTGCAGCAGCAGGGGTAATGTAACAACTGAGTACACTCAAAACTAATTTAATTCCTAATTTTTTTTTTATGACTGTCTATTGAAAGTTAAAATCAAGCTAGAAACAGTGGAATTGTCCCAGCAATGTGAGAGGCAGACTAGAGATGTTTTATTTAGCAATATGTGGATATTTATTTGTACTTGATAAGAACATGTTTCTGCCTGCTTACGTGTGGTGTGAGACCTTTTCAGAATTACATCTACAGATGTCTGCATATTTATACATTACCAGAGACATCTTATTCTCCTGGCAAAACTTTACTTGCCCTATATGAAGCTGCTTGGAGACTATTTCTGTAGCAGATGAGGCACCGAGCCTGTTCAAACAAGCATGCCTCCTGTCCTTGGTAAGCCACACTACCTCCACAGATACTTGGAAGAGCCGAAGCTGGCTTCCTGCGTATTAGAAAGAAGAAAGACATCTGGTTTTCTGTTACTCTTCACATGTCTCATTTTATTAATGCCTAATACAGGAGTGGCCAAAAATCAAAGTTTACTTGATTAATGCAGATGCTAAACCCAGAATTGTTCCTGCGTTGCACCTGAAGATTTCAGTCTGGGGTCACCTCTGGGTGGAAGTACAGCTGATTTTTGACCACGTGCAATAGAATTCCACAGCACCTTGTGCGAGGGGGATGCCATGTATACTATAATTGCAGGGAGAGTTTTTGGTGGCACGAACTGACATGGAATGGACTGAAATGTATGACGGCCAAGTAATCCCAATACAGAAGGTGGCAGAAGCATGGGCTTGTTTTGCAGCCTCTACATGAAGACTTCACCTGCAGAGGGTTTGCACCCACGTATCTCAGACCACAGACTGGCATCCCACCTTGCAGAGGTATCCCATGGGTAGGGCTGGGTTTGGGACGTTGGCCAACAAGACCAAGGCTGATAAACAGTGAAGTAATGGCAGAAGCTGTGTTTTGGAGCGGTGCTGTTGTACTGAGGTGATGTTAGTGTCCTGTAGTGAATTTTTTCACAGCAATACCATACACCTGCGTGCCTGGGAGCAGGCACAAAGGCCAGAGTGCCTTATTTTGATGATCTCAGGCACCAACACCCTTCACTTATTTGCAGGCGTCCGGCCTTGTCCAGAGAAATAATACTGTTGCCTCAAGCCAGTAAGCTCAACCAAAACCATGGATGTGAATGTTGTTTGGAGGTTAAAGGAAGGTGTGAAGATGGCAGTGTGGTGCCTATGTTTATTTAACGACCTGCATAAATTTCTAATCTTCTGTAAATTAGTACCTTCTAAACTCATAAATCTCTTTCTCTCTGTCTTCTCCTTGGAGAGAGAGGTGGGGGAGAGCATCTGTCATTCATCTCAGTGGCCAATCCAGCCCAAATCATGACACTCGCATTCAGATTGAAATTTTGCAGTGCAGGGACACGCCAAAGTGGTGATGAATATTAGTGTATTAAAAAAGAAGGAAAGAGAGGGGGGAAAAAAAAAAGGAAGGGAAGAAAATAGCTTCCCGAGAGTTTAAAGTGGGATTCTGGTTTGAGTTGGATCCTTGTCCTGTAAGCTTAGAGCATGCCGATCCACCTGAAGGATCAAAAGTGTCCTCAAGCCCTTAAATAGATGACTCGGAAATACTTGAAATGTGTTTCACTTTATGGTAAGTTTAATGTTTCTAATCTCAGTGCAATTTACAATTACAATAAATATCACAAAAAAATTAATGTGGCCACTTCAAATACAAAGGAACGACAAAGTGTAATCTGAGAAAATTTTATCAACATGCAATTTCCTTAACAAAAACATCAATGTATCATTTCAGCATGCCGAGAAATATTTATCTTTTGGGACAGCAAAATCATTTGCAGAACGTTTTAACTGCTAAATAAATATTTTACTGGCAACTTCTGAGGCATCATAAATGCAGTCAATATAAACAAAGCAATGTGGAAACCAGCTCCAGCCTCAGTTCAGATGACGGTTGGCTGGTTCATGGCAACGCGGGACTCTGGGATGCATTTGGCTGAGCCTCAGCGTTTGGAAAGATCCGATTTCTTCCTGCTATTATAAGCAAGTTTGCTTAGTTTATGTAGAAGTTCTGGCAGTGGGAGCCACAGTGAGCTTTTACTACTAGCGATGCAACTAGTTAGCATTTAAAAATGCATAAAACCCCCTGTTTTTTAATAGTTAAATTTTATCTTTTTTAATTGAATCCAGCACTTCCAAAAAATACGGGATTTGCAGGCTTGGAGGCAGAGGTCGTCTGCTTGGCTGCGGAACAAGAACATCAAGGCCATGGTGGCTTGAACTTCCTCACGGGCCACAGCAATGTCCTTCATCTCTGACCTTGTTGTTCCAATGTCCTAGTTACCCACCGACTCTTCCGACTGTCCACCTGAAACGGCACTTTTAAGGAAAGTTTCAGAATCATAGAATCACAGAATTCTATGATTCATACAGCTGTGTCTGTCCCCTGTAAGTAGAGCAAAGACTTGTTCCAATTGAAGAATCAGTTATTCCTTACCAGGGCTGTTGCTGCTGTCCCTATTCCCAAGGAAAACATTAAATCTGAGACTAAGCTTTATTTTTTGTATTCTTAGTACTGAGCACTTGCCATCTGTAAAGTGGTATTTTTTTAGCTAAGCTGGATGATAACTGTCTGTTTGCCAGCTGCTCATTTTGATTTGTGTGTTATTATTTCTGTCTGATATGGAATAGTACCAGGCTTTATTGAATATTTATTGAAAGCGTTTCAAATATTTCAACAATATTTCAATAAACATTAAATGTGTGTGTATATATATATATGACATAAATGTAATTTCTTAAGGGATTTCTGTTGACAGTCATTAGCTTCAGTGCTTCATTGGCTTCTCGTCTGTTTTGATGGTTTTCCACTCATTCCATTCATTTGATCATTCAAATGTCTCTGTTAAGAAAGTAACTTTTCAGGTGGTAATAACTGGGTGTCTGTCTTCTGAACTTAGGAAGAAATTATTTGCTAAGACAGTTGTCTTTATTAATTTAGCTTCTCAGATTTTTCTGTTTGCAAAAAGATTAACAGCTCCCAGAGGTTAATTTTAAAATTGTCTTGTTTTTAAATACCTTAATAAAGCGCTTTAGAAAAAGGAGCATAAATAAATATCCGTTAGGTAGTTTGATGGATCCTCAACCCGTCTAGACAGAAAATGCATTAGGGATTTGACTCTGACAATACTTCAGGAGTTTTGTTATCTTGAATATTCCTAACACGTTCACCCCCTACTTCTGAGGCTATCTTCTACTATGTGAAGCAGGAATAGTGGTAAATCCCAGGATTTTCAAGGACGAGGTAGTCATTTCACAGTGAAGTTTGGCCTTTATTGCATGTCAACAATAAGGTAGTGTTCTTTAAAATTTTAAATGCATCAGTAGAAAATCAGAGAGGAGGTGGTGTGAGAATTTGGTAAAGATACGCTTCCAGAACACCAGTGTTGTTCTTGCATGGATTATGGGTGACTGCCTGAAAACTGTTGCAAAATGAGTGTACTCTGCATAAGTGTCCTAGTTCACACATCTAATGAACGTCCATGTGGGCCTAGCTGGAAACCTGCTAGCATCTCTCTTGGAAAGGATGAGGGTGGAAGCTGCTCTATCAGCTGCAGCTGGGAACTGAAGACTTGGTTAAAGCACACGGGCTGAGAGGTGCCAGGAAAGTTCTGCTGCTGCTGCCTGCATTACCATGCCTGCAGGGTAAGCAGAGAACATCAGTCCCTTCTATATCTTCTACAGCATCTTCTACAGTCTGTCACAGCATTTGGTGCATACTCCTCCATTCAAGGGCACAGAACTTCCCTAGACCATCTATCTGCTCTGTATTACATTTCACTGTTTAATTTTGCTTTTTTTTTAAAAAAAAAAAAAAACAAACTGTAGATTTTCCTACTAAGGAGAGAGAAATGGAGGGGATTAACAAACTCCTCTTGCCCTTCAAAAATGAGTGCAGACCTCAGCTCCCAGGAGACGAGGATTTTGTGCTGGCCAGCTGACAAAGGGAAAATGAAACACCTGTGTGGGAGAGACGTGCTGCTTGCTGTGTGAGTGCTGCCGCTAGGCCATCTGCATCCCACCTGTTAATTGCTTTATTTGGGATGAGTTTGGGAATACCACATTTTAGAGTGAGCTGATTGCCATCGGGGAGGGAGCTGAAGACCAAAATGCAGATTGTAATTGAATCAAATTGTAATTATCCCAAAAGAAGTCACTGGCTTTGACTGGTCTGGGTAAATTTCTCTGTAAATAGAGAAGCTTCCTCTTTCCCATGCCCACTGACTGGAATATCATGGGGTCCAAGGGAACTGCCTGGTGATATCTAGGATTAGCTTGTGAGTGGTGGTGGTGAGGACCATCCAGTTGAAGGCTGGGATGTGGGATGGCATCTCTGGTGTTCCGCTGGGGGTTGCACCTGTTTTGCCTCTGTGGCTCCATTTTACACCCATGTACGCATACATGTATATTAAAATAATCGATAACACATTTGCTTGTCATCTGAGCAAATACTTAGAGTATTGAGAGCTATGAGTGAGTTGGGGTAACTTTACCTGGTGTATGGAGCATAACTCAATCTAATTCATGAGGCGTTAAACGTCTACCACCGACTCCTGTGATTTTGATTTAATTTTTTTCAGTGGTATATTTAAAGGATAAAAAAACCTCCCTCTTTTTTTAGCAGGACACTTACTTTATGGAGTGAGCAGTTTCCCCCAGCATTCAAAGCATGATTAAAACATCAGAAGAATGCTGTATCATACAGGGAGAGATGAACACACATTTATTTCACTTACAATGCATCTTTCAGATGTGACTGGGAAATACATTCTTCTGTTTGTAATTGGGTATAAAAACAGAGGAAAGAGTTTATTCAGTCAAAAAATCCATCTAAATAGTCTATGTTGCTAGGGTTTCTTAGTAGTAACTGCAACTTAATGCTTGCTTAAAAGGATTTTTTTGATTAATTGAGCACACAGGAAGAAGCCGACAATACTGTTCCTCACAGAAGAAACAGCTATTTTTAGGCATTTGCTTAAATTTTAGGTTGCTTTGTTCCTGTTAAATCTCAGTCTTTACTTTGGCAAAAATCCCATTTTAAAAGCATACTCTAAAGTTCTGGGACTTTAGCAGGGCTCAGGATTATGCATGTGCTCAATGGTTTGGCTGAATAAATTTTAAGAACATTTTTTTACAGAATTGGGGCCATCAATGGCTGGTAGAAGACGATTGAGATTTTTGCCTTTACAGGATTTAGGATGAGATTTAAAGCTAGCTCTGCTTTATTAAAGAACCATTGGGTAATATGTGTGACTTAGGTTTAATGAAAACTGCTATATAGGAGATTCTGATAATGGTACCTAACTGAATGCCCTTCTTACTGTTTCAGACAATTGGAGGGGTAATGTTCATTGTAACTACTGTAAAAGTTTCATTTATTTTCTTTAAGAAATGGTATTTGCATATCTTAACAGCTTGAGTTTTAACTGTTCTTTTCATTTCCTACTATCTTTATTCAGTAGGACTGTAAAACGGGCGCAGAAAATGAGATGTACATGTGCACAGCGGTTCACTGATGTATTATTATTACCAGCTTCTGGGAATTAGATTGACAGACCCCCATATATTTTTCCCTTGAAACAAACTATTTGCAAAGTTGGAGAGAATGGTGAATAGTTCGCATAATTTAAAAATGATGGGTCTGTCTGATACTTAAATCTGGGGAATTTAAGTAGGATTTTTGGGGCATAAATATGTTGATCTTCTGATGCTGCTAAGTTTGGGGGGTTTTCTGCCTTTGTCCTTCAAGTCTTCTATAAAGCAGAGGTTGGTACTTATTGACCTCAGCTCCCAGCAAATAAAGGGGTACTTGCAAATATTTTTCTGAGCAGAATTCTTAGGTTTTACGTAGCAGAAAAAGAGCAGCTTCAGCATTAGTTGGCAAGTGTGCTTACATCTCAATATAGCTTCACTGAGTTTCAACTAGAGTTAAGATTAATCGGCAGTGTAGAATGTAGACCAAAGTGTAATGTGGAGTTGTGGGAGATAAACAAGGTCTTGTCTAGCTACCAGAGTGGGCTAGTTCAAGAAGTCAAAGGATTACATACTAAATTGTGCAAAACTCTGCTTCTGTGGATAGGTTGCTTCTAGTCAAGGAGCCCTGCTGTCTTCCTTACAGATGGGTTAGGAAGGTTGTTAGAGATGGTTGTGTAAATGGTGTTTCTGAGTGTTTTAGAGACTTACTGAAATGTTGAACCATTTCCGAAATCTTTTCATTCTCAAGTTAAAATTTTCTGAAATGAACCAGGGAAACAGGGAGCTGCAGATAAAAGCCAAGGAGCTGCATGGACTGAGCAGAGTGTATACAGCTGTGCCAGGGACCTGGGTAGAGCAAGATCTCCATTGTTTTCCAACTGGAACAAAAAGGATGTGAAATCTGGATGCCTCTTTACCTCCAAACTCCTCGTTTATCCAGAAGAAATGGACTTATGTCACTGTTAATATTTTAAGGGCAAGCATTCTGAAAACAAAGAATTAAGGAAGTAGAAGTCTGGGGCACTTGACTTTGAGGATGTTATTTAGTTTGTAGGCAGGGCTGGTTTTGGGGTGTGTCCACAAACAATTTGACAAAAGCTGGAGTTTCTTAAAAAAATCCCCATTTGCTACAATGAAAATTGGTGATTTCTGATCTTTCAACATGGTTTCTGAGGAAACAGGACCTACAGGAAACCAGATTTCATTAGATTGTTGCCCTTCTCAGGGGTTTCTCTGTGTGCTTGTGTATGGTAGAATTAAAAGGAAGATAATTTGTTTTCCCTCTTGTTTCCTCAAACCCGACATATATAATTCCATGTCTAATTGGACATCAAATTCAAGAAAACATCTTTATGTGTGAGGGGTTGAATTTCTGAATGCTAGGACTTGGTATATGGTGCCTGATTGTGTTTCCTGTTGACCGTAAAACTGTCAATCCCAGTCTAAAATCAGGAGTCAAGCCTCCAGGAACTGTAAGACTGACTCAAAAGGAATCACAAAACTTAATGAAACAGTAATTGTTTTTCTTGTGATTTTTAAGGCATTTGGGCTGTGTTTTTTAAAGCTCCTCTATACTCTTACTATTCGCTCTGTACCACTGAGGGGTAGAAACTTAAAGCCTCAACTTCGTTTTATACATAACTAAGAAAAAAACCTCCAACCTAATTACCATGAGACTCAAGGTAAAAGATACCAGGAAATACTGTGACAGTCTTTGGAGATAAGAGAACTTCCTAGTTCATCTGTGATCATATTAGAAATCATAATACGAAAAGGTGTGTTTAATCAGATTTGCAAACCTTTCTGTAGTTGTATAGGATGATAGAAAGAAAATAACTTTTAAAATATATCCATCATTACTCTGGTGCTGTATTTCATTTGTGACTTTCAACTCCCTGCCAGTTTCAGATAAAGCCTACAGCTTTATCTGTGCCAGGAGGGAGCATTTCAGAATTCTTTTGTGTCCAAGTTCATGAATCATTCTTTTCTGATATCTGCTTAATAAAGATAGTAGTACATAAGTTGTGGGAATGTTATGAGGTTTTCTGTGATTAATGGGCGTAAAATGCTCTGGGACTCATAGGCAGGAAGCGCCTTAAAGGTTTATAGTGCGTTTTAAAGTGGTGTTTGGTATTGGTGTTGCAGGAGGTGTCAAAAGTAAAGCCTCCCGGAGTACTCCTGAAATTCTTATCATAAATTGCCGAGTACCTTACTCTTAAATGTATGGCAGAATTCTAACATTGTTCCCACCTCAATAAGTTTGCAGAATAGAGTGGGATTAGTTCACCGTACCTTTTGCTGCTCAAATAATCAATTTTTATTAAAGCAATAATGTTGCCTGCACCTGTGTCATGCTACTAAAGAGTACTGAAGTAGGAGGGAATCAGCTTACGGGTCAGTTTGTGCAAGTATTAATTGAAAGTGTCTTTTCTGTCTCGACAGATTGGTTACCACAGTGTTTTCTGGCTGATGTGTTCCAACCCTTACACTTTAAACATCGTATTTATCGGCCCTTTATATACAAAACAAGACCACGCTCGCCAAGGTCTGTCACAGCCCATTTTGTTGTCACAGTGCATTTTGCTATATGCTGAGGAATGAGAGTCCAAGCCGCAAAGTCGGCTCATTTTAGCCTCAACGGCTTTTTAAAAAGCTCACAGTTTAAAATAATACATTATTAAGGTATTCAGACTTGTCAAAATTAATAATTAATATCACATTTATGTTCCCCACACATACACAGAGTGTTTCATTCACTTGGGTTGTTTGTGTTCCAGCCAAGGGACTGGGAGCTGTAGCCTTCTCCCACGACAGAAGCAGAGATCTTATTTTTAAGATGCTGGAAAAATTTGCTTCTTGGGATAAGGGAGTAACTTAACACACAATTATGAACGTTATTCAGACTTGTTTTAAGAATATATAGGGCTAATCTAATCAAATATGAGATGAAGTATGAAAATTTGTCTTCTGTTGAAAGTAAAGGTTACAGAGAAGGTCCTACTTAGAGGACAACTGCGGTTCTACTAAGAGAAAGCAGAGCATGAAATGCACGGTTCATCCAATAATATTTTTTTTATTCTTTGTGTAGGGATGACAGAATCCTCAGCAGGAATAAATACAAAAAAAATTTGGTGGATATGACCAAAGACAGCAGAAGAACTGGTCCAGATTCCGGGCCTGAGTGAACGTAGGTTGCTCTTACACACATACAAAACCAAAGCAGAAAATCGCTATGAAAATCAAGGACAGTGAAGTTTTTGTATCAGTATGGTATTTAACACCAAACTGGTAGGATTAACAGTTGATGAAATATTCACAATATTTTTTTGGGTAGTATTACTTAATGTGCAACAGTACTCTCTGACCAATTCCTGTGCTCATGATGAGGTATTATTTTTGCTGTGCAACATGGCTTTCTTGAAACTTGGAAGCACAAATAATTTTGCTCAAAGGAGTCTGTGTTGCTTTAGAATTTAATTTGGTTAATGGGTATGCCAGCGTGTCCCATTGTAGGAAATGCAGTGTACCAACAAAATTGCCTAACTCTCGATTTAGCTAAATTGAGCTAGGCAGAGAGAAACCTGGATGCCTCAAATTTATTTCTGTGAAAGGCTGGCAACATTTCTACGAAAGGCTAGAACTACTTAGTGGACCTCTTGAATGCTTTGGGAGTCCTTGCCAGGACCTGGTTGTTTCCAGCATTGACAGCACACAGATTTATTCTAAGCCCATCTCTGCTTTGGCTCGGTAAGCAGGCTTATCTGAGGTGTTATGCACAGGCAAGAGCGAACAAACTCATAAAAAGGATCTGTTTGCAGGACTTTCTGGTGTGTTTGCAGGACCATCTACTGGACTATTCAGGGGAAATGTTTGTTCACCTTTTGGATGTGATCTTTGCTGCAGTAGTAAATATTGTGGTGTTCTCAACAGTTAATCATGTGCTACGGTCCCCCCTTGGGACTTACCATGCCATTAAACTTCTTCCACACTGTGTTTTAACCTGTGATGAGCTACTCTGTTTCTTCTGTGCTCCCAGAGGAGAGGTGGGTGGGAGTTCAGCAGGACCAGTGCTATGCGGGGGTATCGTGCACCCAGAAAGACATGGAGAGGGAGAGCTGAGACACCAAACCACCACAAAATGTTTTGAATTTGTAGCCTGAAATCTTCTACAGAGATTCTTGTTCTCTAAGTCTCTAAGGTCTAAGTTGGCCCTTAGAGTGGCCAGTGTTGATGTAAAATTTGCAGAATTATTGTATTTCTGTCACCGTACAGTATAACACTGTCATGGGAACAAGGAAGCACCTCTGAATCCTAGAACTGTCCCCTGTATTGTCACTCTAGTATGAGCTCCTCATTCTACTTCTGCTGTAATGTACAGGGGGTAACGCTGTGTGCACGTGGTGCACGAACCAGCCTTGTGGAAAAGAATTCTCAGAGAGGATAACGCACAGAGGTTGTCTAGTTTGTGATGAGCTGCCTTGTGCTACCAGTGCTGGGGAGCTGTACCCCAGAGAGAACATTTCTGACCCAGTCATACAACGACCTGGAGGACTTTCAGGTCAGCTTCTGATTTTTGGAAGCATTTCCCAACCAAGCTGGTTCTCCAAAGCCTTGGAAGTCTGCCCAGGTTTATTGAGGTTGTACTACTGTGAGAAGATCTCATTTCACCATGGTAATGTTTCTGATGGTGCTTCTCAGTACAGCTATGTGCAAAAACCGATGCGAAGATGCACGTGATGCTGAATGGGTGTCCAGTGGAACCCTCAGACTTTGTGTTGGTTTAGGGCCCCAGATTGAGGAGAACACTGCTTAGTTTTTGGGTTTCAGATTGTGGAGGGAAAATGATCTGACAGTTCCTGGTTTGTCATATTTTTGTCCCCAAGGTGGACAAAGATTGACAAGTCTGAATACAGACTACTCCTGTTGTTGGTCTCTTCTCCCAAGGAACAGGCGATAGGACAAGAGAAAACAGCCTCAAGTTGTGCCAGGGGAGGTTTAGGATGGATATTAGGAAAAATATCTTCACTGAAAGGGTTGTCGACACTGGAACAGGCTGCCTAGGGCAGTGGTGGAGTCACCATCCCTGGAGGTATTTAAAAGCCAGGGAGACGTGGTGCTGAGGGACATAGGTTAGTGGTGGGTTTGGGAATGCTGGGATAGCAGTTGGACTTGGTGATCTGAAAGGTCCCTTCCAACCTAGATGATTCTCTAATTCTATGATTTTACAGTTTGTTATTTTGAGTTTCCTCAAAGGCAGAACTCCACATGTGCCAACCTGAGGGAAGAGCTCTGAAACATGTCTATACGCTTCTGCACACATCATTGGCCAGGCGGCTGGAAACCTAGCCAACAGGATGTGCATAAAACAAACAAATAAGAAAGTAAGTAGATCCAGCAATAGGGTTCTCTTCCAGCACCATGCTTTCATATGTAAGAAGGTTTTGTCAGGGATTTTAGCAGCTGTTGCCATCTTTATTGCTAATTATGCATTACTCATCCTCAAGCCTGATTTTTCTCCCAATTTGTGTCTTTAAAAGTTCTTCAGACAAAAAATGCAGCTTGTTTCAGAAGTCCACTGGTAATTTTGCTATGGAATTATTATACACAGTATATATTTACTATATATACACACACTATATTTTATATATATCCACACTATACATTATATTATTTATTATAATCATGTCAGTAACAGAAAAGGGAACTGAAAATTTGACATTAAAATATGCAATATCTGGAAGAAAAAATGGAGTGGGAAAGGTATTTCCTAATTTACTGTATATTCTGGTTTTTTCTTTGATTGCTCTGGAGCCTGCAAGATCAGTGTTGAATGTCAAAATGGCTGTACGTGTTCCAGGTGAATTCTTGTTCAGCTGGTGATAAAACAGAAACCCAGAAGACTGTGTTTTTAAATAGATTTCATTCCCCAAATCAATCTGTCCTGCATTTACCATTTAAAAGAGATGTTTAAGAGAAGATGTATATTTTCTGCTGGTTTTGCAAATTTATTTAAATCAAGTGTTTTGAGAAGCTTTTAACTTTTTTTGCCATGAAGGCTACAGCTGGTTAGAAGCAAATACAGTCAGAATGTCTCTGCTGCTTGATAACATGTCCAGAGAGCCACAGTGATGAGATAAGCTAAAAAATATGGATTAACTTCTATTTTTTTTTTCAGATGCTGAGATACAGAGCAGTTGTGGTTATTTAATATAGTGGGAGATTTTCGAGCACTCATTCTGCAGAGTTGTTAATAGTTGTATTTAAATTGTAGCACATGCTCTGAACCTTTCATTTCTTTCAAGCATAAACTGAAATACAACAATGTTAACAGGCCACTCCTATTACACGTTTTGACCAAATCATTAAGGTGATTTGGAATAGACTCTTTTAAAGTCAGCTGGAGTTTGAGAGTTTTTGTGGTCCCTCAACACAGTCATGGTATCGTCGTTAAGTGCACACATGTCCATTTGCAGGATCAGAACTTTAAGCAGCAGATGATGCTTCGCATGGGTTGCAGTTTTTAGGTGTCCTTCATATATTGTTCCTCCTGGTGTTTGTTTGAAAACAGATGATATATACGTCTATATCTATTTTTAAGGTCACATGTTCTTTCCCAACTCTGCAGTTCTCTTACAAAAAGGCTTGTTTGGTATCTTACAGATATTCATGTACTAATTTTAGGAGGGAGTTAATAAAGGTGGAGTTAGAAAAATCCTAAAGGAAGATCAAATTTAAATGTAAACATTTTTGCTGCTTTTTTAAAGAGAATTGAGGGAAAAGGGATATAGAAAATTACAGGCTTTGGTAAAATTGTGTCTCAGAGCAATGTTTTCTTTCCAAAGTCTTGCATAATGTGCCAGTATATTTTAAAAAGACATATCGCTAAACACTAGAAAATAATCAAGTCTTTATTAAGCAAAAAGTTCTTTATCAAATAATGGAAGTGTGGTAGGAAAATAAATTGGCCTTAACTGGATTGCTACACTTCACATTAGTAGAAACAACAAACAGTAGTAAGGAAGATGTAATTTCTGATGCTCTATCAAAATGCGTTCCTAAATATTGAGCCATTTCATAGAAAGGGGAAAATCTGAAATGCAGCTGACCTTGACACACTATAAAGTGATACAGCACGATTCCTTGCTAACTGAATTCCTACCCCTCACTTTGTGTCAGTACTGGAAACACAATACATTGGCCTGAAAATTAGAGCTCTGCATGAAAAAAACAGTGAAGTAGGTCTGCCTATGAAGTACCAGCTTTATTTCCACATGTTACTCAAAACGTGAGTTGGATTTTAAGTTTAACAAAATACACCTCTATCTTTCATGAGTGTAGTTTTGGACTGAAAACCCAACACTCATTAAATATAAAAAAAGCCGTACTGACAAAAGCATGCTTTAATTCAAGACGCTGGCACTCGGATGAGCATTTTGCAGCGACTGTGCTGAATATTTTGGTGATAATCATCAGTAATCCACAAAGGTCCATTTCTTCTTAGGGTTGCTTTGGCCTGATGTCTTTCAGACGGTCAAGACTGCAAAGCACCACTGCCATCAACACAAAAGTGGTTCCTATGGCCTCGATGACCCTCTGCCTGGTTGGGGTTGGAAATCATGGGGGATATTTTGGGATATGGGCAAACAAGCTCCTGAGTGAATGAGATATGGAATGAAGAGCAAATAGGGAGCAGGACTCAAAAGGGACATGAGCTTTAAAGGCTTACGTGGAGCTTCTGTAATTATGCGCTGGCAGGAGCTGGAGCTGGGATTTTTGCCATAAAAAAATTTAGTCTGCAGCTGTGATTTGAGCTGGATTTGCCATCCTAGCTGGTAATTGTAGTTGGCTCGTACTGTTTGTGGTAGAGTTATCGTGCAAGGGTTGTAATGCATTAACTGGTAGATTGTGTGTTCCAGCTGATCAGCAAACTTGCTCTGATTTTGGGTCTGACACTTAAGAGGATGTTATGCCCTTCAGTGGACTGGGAGAAAGGACTCAAGGTATCAGTCACTGGCCTCAAAATGTGAGGTCAACTTAACGCGTTCATCATTGCTGTTTCTTAGGGATATTTACAGCTCAGAGAAAAGGTGAGTGACATACTCTACTGTTAACACTCCAGTTTGGTTTACATCTAGTCACACACAAACACACCAAACCAAACACAAACACACCAAAATTCCTGACAAGGATATTGAGTATAAGAAGACATGAGGAAATTGGATATAAAATTGTTATTTTGTACCACCCAGACCAATGGCACTGACATCTTGAATCCAATGGAAGAACCAATGCCCCAACTTCAATATGGGTGAGTTTTCATTATTTTGGCAGGTATTGATTTAGGCTTTGGTTGTTACTTACTGGGAAAAAAATGAAATCCGTACTCTGGATTTGTAAGAAGCAATTCTCTGAAGCTGTTGTTCAGTTTCATAACACACCTTGGTTTTCTGTTTTATTGTACCTGACACAACGCATTGATTTAGCATAAACTTTCTTTGGTTCAAGTTCATTTCACTGAATTTCACTGAATTTTTAGAGTTGGAAGGGACCATAGAGATCATCTAGTCCAACTCCCCTGCCAAAGCAGGACTACCCAGAGCGTGTCAGAGCATGCCACTCAGGACTGCATCCAGGCGGGTCTTGAAAATCTCCAAAGAAGGGGACTCCACGACCGCCCTGGGCAGCCTGTTCCAGGGCTCTGTCACCCTCACCGTGAAAAAGTTTTTCCTCATATTCGAGTGGAACCTTTTATGTTCCAACTTGTGCCCATTGCCCCTTGTCCTCTCACTGGCAACCACTGAAAAGAGTCTGGTTCCCTCCTCCTTCAGCCCGCCCTTGAGATACTTGTAGGCATTAATAAGGTCTCCCCTCAGCCTTCTCTTCTCCAGACTAAAGAGTCCCAGCTCTCTCAGCCTCTCCTCATAAGGGAGATGCTCCAGTCCTTGAATCATCTTTGTAGCCCTGCGCTGGACTCTTTCCAGTAGTTCCCTGTCCCTCTTTAATATATTTTTTTTTTCAATGGGTCAAATTCATATCAGCAGTGCTTATGCTAGATGAGGTATCACCTGCCCACGGGGCTTTAAGTTTTAGTGGGATCATGTCACCTGCCCTCCCAGGACTTGCTCAAACCCAAAGTTGAAATAAAGCTCTTGTACCCCAACAAATTCAGCAGAAATGTGATGATGCCTTTGCTAAAGGAGGATGATGATTACCACACGCGTAATTAATATCTTTTAAAGATGTTGCACACTTCTAGAGTTCGGACTGGCCCATCAGTTATTCCTAAAACCATGTGGCACCAGGTCATTGCTTTAGACTTTGGAGGTTGGAGTCTGGCCAGCAAGGGACAAGGAAAACCATTACTCTGGCACCCCTGTTGGCTCTTATAAAATGAGAATTTATTGGTACTAGCTGAGCCCAGACTTTGTTTTCATATTTCATTTAGTCAATCTGAATTAATTAAAATACACTTTAAAAAAAATGAGTGGTAATTCTCTTTTACTTGCTCTGGCATTTATTTATTTTTTCCTGTTAAGAAACACGTTTCTAATGAAATAGGATGCAAGTATAAAACAGTAACTTGGTGTCTCAATAGAAGGAAATGTTTTCCTAATAAAATCAGAAAGTTAACTTTAGGAAGCTAATTTGAATCATGAATGTGTCAATGGGTGCAAAGACCATATTAACTGAGACATAAGTTTCAAAGTAAGCAAATTGTTAACTGTTAAACAAAAAGGATTTTTAAATATGGAGCAGTGTTTTAAAACAGGGGAAAATGGGGGACCAAAGAAGAGTTTGCCACTAAATAATTTTGTTGGTAAATTAGTGTTTTTCCCAAGTCGTATAGATTTAAGATATAACACCCATTCCAGGCTTTGTCTATGTCAACTGAAAGGCATATAGATATTTGACGAGATAACTGATAGGTTGATTCCGATCCTGTTTAATGTTTGGTACGGATGGGAAGCTGTTTGGAGAGCTAGATTTACCTGTGCATGGCATACTGCTGCTTCGGTGTTTGAAAGTATTTTATCAGCAAGGTTAATGAGCTTAAATTTTTGTCTGGGGAGTTTTTATAAAGTGATGTACACATAGGAATATAAATATGAGTGACTTTGGCATGGCACTACTATTAAGTTTTTATAAAAACAACCGCACTTTTATTCAGCGTATTCTGAAAAACTTAAAATAACAACTGGAAGTATTTACTGTAGCTTAATGCAATCTTATATATGATATGTTTTCATAAGCAACTGGATTATATGCACATGAGATTCTTAGAAACCAGGATGCTCTGAACTGGCATCTCAATGGTTTGGTTTTTTTTTTTTTCCCCTTACTGTATGCAAATCTTCACTGTTAGTTTACCTGAGGATTAAGAGATTTACTTAAACTTACTTTCCAATTTCTAACTTGTCTTGAGAATTTTGCGTTCAACTGCAGCTCCTGGAAACTTCTCACAAAGTCTGCATCTGTAGAACCAGAGCAAGTGTGGCCTCTTTACTGCCACCTCCCTTTGGATAACCTGTGATATATAATGTCATAATAAATTACTTATTTTGAAGACAGTTGCTGATTGGAATTTAAAAAGAGAAAGGGAAAGCACGTATTTTAAAATGATTTTAAGTCTCAATTTCTTTGTGCTACTTCTGTGAATAATCATATCCTTGTCTGATGTACATGAATCAGAATCGAAAATTTAGGATATAGTTGTTCCCTAATTGGGAAGCAAATTACTAATGAATCTATACTAAAAGTCGCTAAAGTATCACTGTTTCCCATTCTGTTGACTGTGGTGGTATTTAACTTGGGTGAAGTAAGGCCTGGTAGATATCTGCTCCTTGCTTTCTCTGCAGTGACACCAGGTTGGGAGACTGCAGAGATTTGTGTGTAGCTCACCTTTACCCTGTGTACCCACATACCCATGCAAAGTGTGTATGGGCAGGGCCTACAAATATCCCTATGCACTGGAAAGGAAAAGGTTAACTGTGGCCTAAGGAAGGTTGGATGGAGGAAGCCAAGAAAACTGTCTGGTAGTTTGTGCTAAGGAAACACATTTGCTTTTCTCACACCTTATAATGGATACTAGTATTAAGGTGAGCGCCTTCTAAATCCTCTCCAGATAATTTGGTCAAGGATCATGCTAACTGTAGTGAACACTAGTTTGGGCCCAGAGTGATACAAAACATTTATAAAGATATTTTTGGCTAAGTTCCTCCAATTTGGAAGCTATAGAACACAACCATTTGGGTTGCAATCTAAGAAGCGTGCTTTTAAAATGCAGATTGTATTTCCTAAATGTTGGAATACTCTTACTGGAAAATGCAGCTTTAATTTGGCCTACCTTAGGATTTTAAGTTTATACAGTATAAGCTTTGAAAATCTGTAGATGCGTGTCAGAAAATACAAAAATTGTGGTTGTGACTGAGCACAAACCAGAATGATAGGCACTTTAGCTGGTGTAAATTTATGGCTGGAACAATTTACATTGAGAATAAACAGTTTAATGGATAGCTGGAAGGATTAAAGGATGCTCAATCCATCAGATTAAACATGTCATTCTCGCTGGTGAATGGTGCCATTATCCGCCTTGGAAGCCAACATTCTTTCAGAAGAGACATTTTTACTAGTTTACATCTATTGACAAAGGTTTCCCTAATTCCACCAGCGATACCTTGGCCCTGCTGAAATCAGGGCGGCGGGGGGGGGAACTTCAATTGGCTGCCATGAGTCAGAGATTTCACTCTTTATCTTCCCGGTGTATTAAATGTTGAGAAATCCCTAATGAGCCCAGCTGCCTGCGGCTGGATTCCCTTTGAGTCTGAGCGATGGGCTTTGAAACACAACGCTGAGGTTTGATGGCCAATAATTAGCGTGCTGTCCTGCTTTGGAGGTTTACATTATCATTTTTGCGAAGTGTTACTAGAAGAAATAGTAAGATAACTAGTGCTGACATGCAGTCAATTTTACTATAAATCAGTGGTGTTAATACACTTTTCCTATTCAACTTAGATACTCAGATAAGGAAAAGCAATGCTAGTTTGGAAGGAGGACATGAAGAACAGATTTTCCATGGATTGTATCTGGGAAGGTGGCCCTTAGTTTTCTCCTCTGTGGTTCCCATTTCCCCAGCTCAAAAACAAAAAAGTAGTGTATTTTACCCTTTTGCATTAGCTGATGCAATGCAAGAAGACCCTTTTTTTTTTTTTTTCTAGATGAGAAATAGTTTATGGACTGAGTATTGTTGTTCTTTACACAATGAATCTCTTAAAGTTTGGAAAAAATGTAATGTTTACATCAGATTTCAATAAGCGGCAATGTCTTACTTAAGCTATTCTGTGGAATAAATGAGTTATAAAGCTTGTAAGTGAAGAAAAAAATACAGAAATGTTGAGTTTCTAAATATGTAAAATAGATGTCAACAATCATAATGTCAGCTTGGACCTTAAACAGTTCTGAACAGTTAGAAGAGTTGTCCATTCATAACCAGGTATCTCCCCAACCCCTTCCCGAGCATTTTAATGAAGACTGAAATTCATTAAAGCATTAAGTTGAACTGAGCTTGAGAGGAGGCTTGAGACTATTTTATTAATGATACTGGTTAAAGCCCTACCTGATCCATGGCCTGACTTAAAAATTGAATTCAGCATCTCTCAGAGATGTAAAGGATCTCCTTTACTGGCTTTAGGAAAAAAAAGTAAAACACAATTATTTTATTTTTATTAATACTTATTAATTTTCTTAACCATCAGTTTGCATATTCTTGGCCCATAACAAAATATGATGCACTTCAGACAAAACTCTAATTTAGATTTTGCATTTAGTTGCACTACCTTACCTTTTCTGCAAGCCAAGAGGATGTATAGACAGATACAATGACTTGGCCGACAAGCCAGAACTTACCAAGATGGGGTAATTTGGTTTTGATTTTGGGTCCTGACTTATCTTCTAAGAGTAAATGAATGTATATGTTTATTGATCACCTCCGCTCTATTTGCCCTGGTGTTACCAGGTGCCAGTTACCTGTGGGACATCTCTTTGCTGTTGGCCCATAGAGCAGGCTCTGAGCATGCAGGAGGTGAGGGTGCTCCTTCCAAGCCACTTGGGTGAGCAGTGTCTATTGCAGTTCTCTCCTCTGCCACCTTTAGGGGCCTTTTTTACATTTTCATTCCTGTCACGTTTCCTTGTGGAAACATTTGAACCGTCTGGAAGAACAGACCTGCTTGTTATTGCCAGTTGGAGTTTCCTGCCATCAGGAAAAGTGTTGGGAGAGCATGAAATCCTGCGCTCTTCCCTTAGAATTTCTTGCATTCCCAGCAAGGACTGCAAAAGCCTTTTGTAGCTGTTTCCCAGCCTGTCTTCTACTGAAAGACGGTGACACTTCCAGATGCTTAAGAGCTTTTTTTTTTATTATTTTTTTTTATGGTAGCCTCATTAATAGATAGAATCTCTTCTAATTCTCCTTGCATCTCATGGTGATCATGAAGGTTTAGTTTTGCTGTACTTCTTTTAAAGCAATGCAATATGATTTATTGGAAGAGAGATGTGATCATTGGAAATGCTTGTCAGATAAAATACATTCTATTTGGAGTTTTCATGAGTTGTTATGCCAAAAAGTTTGATTGTTTACTCTGAAGAGGATATTTTTTATAAACACATAATACTGGTCTGTGTCTCCTATAAAAAGGCATGGTAAACCTGGCAAGGAGCAGCGTTGTGCCAGTGATAAATTCTTGGGGAAGTCACCTGAAAACTATTTTATTATTGAAATAAAAAAAATCAGAAGAGTCAGAAAACCCTCCCTTTCCTGAAAAGCATCCAAAACATCCAAACAGACTTTACTGGAGCTCGGTTTTCGCAGGTGTTCTGCCCGAGTGTGAGTAGCTTGCAGCTCCTGGTTTTTCAACGGAGAACATGCAAAACTTCAATTCATCCTTCCATAACTCCATCCGTAATAAACCCAGTTTGAGAGGGGAAAGGAGGCAAATTACAATTTCTATGGGCAAAGGAGGAAAGTATAAACTTTGGTAGATAAGAAAAATTCCTTGAGTTACTTGGGTGAGGAGATAATATTTAGAATAACCTTCTGCATGAAATGCCGAGAGGAAAGTGGATAATAATGTGTAAAGAGAGAAAGAGGAGGCAAAAACCTTACTTTAGAGAAGTGGGGGAGTGGAAAGACACAAGGTGCGTAAGGCAGGCTGGAGCTCATTAATACAAAGTTGTGGAAATGAGGAGGGGTGTCTGAAGCTGGAAATTTTATAATGGAAAGTCTTGCAGTCACTACCAAAATAAATTATGGACATGAGTGTAGTGTGTGTGATGTTTCATGGAAGTGGTATGCTTGAGTAAAGAGGGTTCCCTTCTAAATTTTTTTTCTTTTCTTTTTCGAAAAGGTTTATATATTATGCTGCAGTTGGTTTTGCTTTATTACTTTAAAATTCACACAGGGGTAATTCTGTAGTAGTAATTTTATCTTTCATGGGTCTCATACTGTTGAATAGCTTAAATAGCAAATGGAACACTGGGGACAAAAGCTCATTTTGAATCTACAGGTGCAGAAACTTACAGAAAGATCCATTTATTACAAAAGGCTGCTTGTGCATTATGACAAATCTAAGCTAGGTTTTACAGATCTGTGTATGCATTATGGATATTAAAGTTTTAAGTATATGAACAATCTAATAAAGGCATGAGTGATGTGAGTGACAATATTTTTCAGTAGGAGCAGTGCAGTTGTTTTTAATCTCCTGCAAATGTAGCTCAACTTTTGGAATGACTTTGTGGACTCCACTGAAGTAATAGTCACTCAAAATTCACACTCCAGTTTGGCAAGAACAGGTTTTCACCCGTGGATGTGGGGCGCTTCACTGTCTGTTTCTGCAGCTCCATCTTCACCCCCCCTGCAAAGGGATGAAAGTCCAGTCAATACTGGTGTATCATTAGTTACTCACTCTCCCCATTGACTCTTGAATTGAATGCAAGAAACATTTTTGTGTCCTGTTTACTCTTTCTGGACTTGGATGTCGGCAGTAGTATAATAACAGTAGATTAGATGATGCTCAGTGCAGTCATCAAATTTCATACTGTGGCTATTGGATCATCTTCCCTGGTTTTCATCTGTTGTGTACTGCATAGAGAGACAGGCTCGAGTGAGGGCTACTTCCAACACAAATTGTAATCACTCAAAATAGTCACTCCTTTGGAATCTGCACATTTTTATTTCCATATGAGATGCAATTTAATCATTAAGGGAATTTTTTTTAGCGCCAGTGTAGCATACCTTCATAGGAGGAAGTTGACCCCAATTTTGTAAGCGGGTGTTTATGAAGTCAAAGGTGGACTCTTAAACAGACTTAGAAGCCGGGCCAGCAGCAGAATGCCCAATCTGGCACACACAGGAGAAATTATCCACGATTAAAGAGTTTCTGATTAATATGGCTTATGTGCCAAAACTGCACATGCAGCGTATGATCTCAATTAGAGTGAAACCTAATTCTTCAAGGCTAAGCTCCAGATTCATTCTGTAATTTCTTCTTTGTTTAACTTGGACATTTTTTGACAACAGGATCTAAAAGAAATGTGAGGGGAGGGGGCAGACCCCCCCCACCATTATAAATTGCAGTTCTGTAGAAAATATCTTTCTCATGGTACTGCTCTGAATACCTTGACTATTTAATTTTTAGAAGAGTTGTTGTGCATTCCTCTAAGGCACTGCCATTTAGTGTTGCTAATGGAGCTGTAACAGTTTTTGGGAAAGAATGAATACTCGTGTGCAGGTTTTCTGCTTAAAAAGTAACTCCTGCCAAAGAAAACTGCTTGAAGGTGGAAAGGAATAAGTATATAATCACACCACTGTCATTACCTCTGATATTAAGAAAGTAGGAAATGTCAAAGGCCTGTAAGAAAAATAAGTTCAGGTTTAATGAGTCTGCTGGAGAGGAATTATCAACATTAATCATTTAGCTAGTGGACTAACATAGCTGGCATCAATAGAATAACTTTTTCCATCCTGTTTTAATACACAGCAGTTGCTCTAGCTTGTTTCTGGAACTTTTTTTTTTTTTACCGCTAATCCCAAAACATCCTGGAAACACAAGCTCTAATGAGCTAGTATCATCGCATTTTAAGTGCTCTTCCAAACCAATATTAGTCCTACTTAGAGGGAATTCAGCAGTTGGGCTCCTCGTGTGTGGGAAAGGAGGGGTCCCAGGCCCAAGGGAATCTGTGCACGGAGGATTTCGAAAGCTGCGCCGTGGAGTGGGACATGCTGTCCTGGTTTGCTGTGTCCTCCAGACGTGCAGGACACTGGGAAATCTCTGTGCCTGCACACAGTGTTTCTCAGGAGTGGGGCCAAATCCAGAAGTGGGGCTGTAGTCTGGTGTGAAGTGGCCCCAGGGCCTTTTTTCAAACAAAATGCTAAAATTTGGTCTAGAAGTCTTGAGAAAAAGGTCATTTTTCAAGGAAAAGGGACATGAAATCATAGCATGTCAAATGTCAAATCAGATTTCGCTTAATGTATCTGAGACTCTGTGAGGGGTGACCCACTGCTTGCCCCTGTCAGCCCACCATCTAGGACTGGGTTTAGACACAGAAGTAGTGGTCCTCACCGAACTCCTGCTTCCCCACAGCTCCCCACGCCGTGCCCACCACGGGGCACTGGAGAGCAGTCTTGGAGGGCAGCTGTTGGGAGCTTTGCAAGTCATGAAATAACATGATTAGAATTGCTTTGCATGGAGATGCCAGGGAAACATACATCTCAACACTAATGACAGGAAAGACATTGAGGGGCTGGAGCGTCTCCAGAGAACAGCAACGGAGCTGGTGAGGGATCTGGAGAACAAGACTTGTGAGGAGCGGCTGATGAAGGTGGGGGTGTTCAGCCTGGAGAAAAGGAGGCTGAGGGGAGACCTTCTTGCTCTCTACAACTCCCTGAAAGGAGGAGGCAGGAGGGGGGGTCGGTCTCTTCTCCCAAGGAGTAGGCGATGGGACAAGAGGAAGAGGCCTCAAGTTGTGCCAGAGGAGGTTTAGAATGGATACAAGGAAAAATTTCTTCACAGGAAGGGTTGTGAAGCCTTGGAAGAGGCTGCCCAGGGCAGTGGTGGAGTCGCTATCTCTGGAGGTATTTAAAAGCCAGGCAGACGTGGTGCTGAGGGAAATGAGTTAGTGGTAACTTGTCAGTGTTGGGTTGATGGTTGGACTCGATGATCTGAAAGGTCTCTTCCAACCATAATGATTCTATGACATCATTATTTTTTTTTTTAATTTTTATTTTTTACTGATTCCTCCATGTTAAAACAGGAGAAAGTGGTGTTTGTAAGGCAAGGCAAATTCTGAAGAGGTTCTAACTTCAAAGTCTGGAAGAGGTTATACCTTCAGCATTGAAAAGTTGATTTTTGTGAGTCTGTATCCTTTTTTAAAGGTGTATTAATTGATACAGAAAGAAGCCAAGCATGTTTCAGCATTTCATAGCTTCCCTATTTCTGGTTTTTATTTAAATAATGAAAAAGCTAAAACTTGTGCCTGCAGACATGTCAGCAATTATTCAAAAACACAATTTTAAAAAATTCATGGGTTCATGTATTCTTTGAGCTCCCAAAGAACCATTGCAGTTGAGTGTCATCTGACTCCAGTTTTCATTTTCTTGATGCATTTTTACATTTAAAGAAATCTGTTGAAATTATAGACAGATATTATCATGACATCCCTTCTAACCATAGGTAACCCAACATTTTGCCATTGCACATGGCATGTGGCTTGAGAACAGCACGTGTTCTTTCTCAGTAATGTAGGTGAAGGAAAACTATGTTTTAACCACATAAACATGATACTGACCCCCCTTCCTGGCAACACTGCAGTAGAGCCAAGGAACAGACGATGCACAATTCTGCTTCCCATAACCAGGAGGAATCAGTGGCCACTTCTGAAATGATGCTACATCTTGAAATGCCTCCTTTTCTTACTCTGATGTGCAGTGGCTTCAGTGGACAGCTTTCCATTGACATCAGAGAGTAAGTATTCTTCTCCATGCTCCTTCTCCTGTAGAACTGTAAGATCAGATGCGCTCATATTCCTTGGTAACAGAATAACCCTTGTGGCTTCTGCATGGCTTTGGCAGATATTTTCTGTGAAATGGAATCCATATGCTGGGGTGACCCTTAATGAAACCCTTTCTCTAATTGCTGTATTAAGCTTGCTATTTCCTTGTCATTGTTTACGCTTTTAAATCTATAATATATTCCAAATTAAGTATGTTTGAATGACAGCATTCTGATTTAATTATAGACTTTATCATTGATTAGGCCAGACAATCTAAACAGTGCTTAAACTCTGCTCGAATATCTTCATGAATAAAACCAGGCAACTATGAGGTTCTTATTCTAATAAAATAAAGCTAAGTAAAAGTATTCTATTAAGTAAATTAGAACTTCTGACTCTGTAATTCTGCAAAATAGTAGCAGTGTTTTCTAGACCACCTCCAGCTAAATTGCTTTCTGGATAGCTGTTTTTTCTTAAAATTCTTGATTCCTTATGTAATTTAATTTTTAATATCCTGTCTTTATTCTTTGCTTCCAATTATGCAGCATGCTCAAAATAAAAATGAATATAGTCAACATTACCGAGTATACAATACCAGTGTTTGTTTTTATTTAGAAATAAAGTAAAGCAAAGTTTTGCTCTGTACTCAATTCTATAAAGTTAGCACAAATGAGGAAGAAACAATTACCAAATTAAGTTGGGGGAGTGTGGAGCAAGAACCAGAGTAGAGAAAGCAAAGTCGTAAGAACCTTTAAACATACACAGTTTTTCAGTGTTGGTGATGTCGCAATCGGAACAAGGGAGGCTTTAGAAAGAGAGGAGGAAAGGTGGTCCAGACACAGAGGATGATTGTATAAGGCACAGAATTGTGAAAGTAAAGAGAAAACAAAGGGTCTAGGTAGGGGACTTGTGCAGGGAAGATGAATGGAGAAGCTGAACACGCACGCACGATAAGCTCGACCAGGAAAAATTTCAAAGGCAAAACAAAATAATTAAAAGATTGAACAGGCAAGCGCAGAAACCAGCAGCCTGTAGTTACAAATGGAGATAGTAAAAACAAGGGATCTTTAGCTGAGGAGAGGAGGAAAACCTCTGAGAGGTGGGAAATGAGGAAGCTGCGGTGATGTGGGGACAGCCAGCATGCTAACAGACATTTAGTAATGATGACAAGGAAGAAAAATTGCGTTTTGGAGATGCTGAAGAAAAACTAGCTGCTATGATAGACAGACTAAAGAAAGGCAGAAAAAGCATTGAGAATATCATCTCAGCTGGGGAGGAGTAAGCAGATGAAGAGTGCGAAAAATTGCCAGTTCAGTCATCCCCTCACTGGTGGTGAACTGTGAGCAGCAGAAGAGTAAGATATGGGAGAGGGCATATCTTCTTTTCAGAAAAATGTTGATGATAGAGAGATCATTGAATGAGAAGTTAGTTTAGAAATGCTAGCAGATGACCATAATGGAAACATGGAATGAAGTGGTGTTGGTATGTTGCTACAAAGAAGACATGGAATGAGAGCTTAAGTGGATCAGAAGATTATCAAGTACAGATTTCCAAGGAAGAAAGAACTGAGGAGCAAGAAGATGCTGATGATCAATCACAATGGATGGTCTGAAGAGTAGAGCTTGAGGAAGAGAGCTTTGACATGGCCACATGCACGGCTGTGGGGCTTCCAGTGGGACGTGGGTCGGAACTGGATTGCGCGTACCTAGGAAGGAGGTATTGCCAGCCAGTGGAACGTGTCAGTGCTAAACTTCAGGTTAACAAAAGACAGAGGCAGCCAGAGCAGCAGTTGGCCAAGAGAAGGGTTTACTTCATGTTGTATCCAATGAAAACAGAGGAGATCAAGTAGGGTGGATGACACAGACACTCCGTGCAGTTGGGTGACTTTCAGAAGTGTTTGCACAGAACAGGTCATTTTCCTGTGTTCACTTTAGCCACGTCCACACCCTTATGTTTATTGATAATAATATTTGAGCAAGTCTAATTTCATAGGCAACAGTGAGGTCAGGGCTTCATTTGGCAAACTAAATCCTACAGTGTCAACCCCTGAGAGACTGGAAGCTTACATCTGTGACTTCAGGTCAGCTCCAACTTCTATTGTGTGTATGGAAGAACTCTTCCATAAAGAGTTTATAGTGCCACAACAAAATAATTGGATCAGTGTGTATGTGGCATGTGAATGTTTCTGATGACTCACTGGCCTTCTTGGGCAATTCAAGGTGACAAAAAGTTTTCCTACGAGCCTCCAGACTTGCCAACGGAGGGACATCCCTGAGACTTTGAACCTCATCTACTGTATAGGGGTGGAGGAGGTGGGACAGAAGAGTGGGAGTAGATGGGATTATCACCATGAAGCTCAAATTCATTGCCAGAAACCTGGGTAATGGTTTCTGAATTTCTTTATGCTGGTGCAGATGAGAGGTAATTGCCCGGGGATGTGTGCCGCTTGTGGAGAACTGCAGTAATCATTAGTGCTGCTAATGCAGACTTTGTTTTGTAGCAGCTGCAATTTCTAAAGTAGCCCAAACATGTCACCTTATTTTATAAGGCTGATACTGCCATTCTCTCACTTACTTTGATAATAATAGAACTCCGAGCAGCAATTACAGCACAGTTTAATTTACAAATCATTACAGTGTTTAGCCATTACCAGTACAAAGTAGTTAGTTTCTCTGTGCAATTGAAGCCTAATTTTCATGCCATCTGAAACTTTCAGGCATCGGGTAACACTTTATTTTATAAGGAAAAAATAACCATTTATTTAAATTGTAAAATCTGTGTATTTACGGAGTGGCTGTTTTTGCTCTTCAGGTTTCACAGCAATTACATTGGAAGCTATTTCTGAAAACCTGGGCTCTTATTTCTGAAAAAATAAGTTATCAGCAATTGCTTCCTATGCTTGCATAATTGCCTGAATAATTGTACTCTACAAAATGAAGGAAATTACCCTTTAATGCTGCCTAGTAATTCTGATAGTTTGTTAATCCACAAAGAGCACGGGGGCTCTAAACCTTCTGTAAGTCAGATATCAGGGCTGTACTCTGGAGCACATTTGTGTGGTTTGTATGAAATGTGTTTACACGTTAGTGAGACAAATTAGATTTATAATTAATTTTGCTTTTAAGTAAAAAAAAAAGAAGTGGTCATAAGCATACACAAGGTAAATTTGAAGAGCTTTTTGTGTGGGTAAAATCCATATCCCTTTAGCTGGCCATTTAAGTACTTCCCTGTTGATGGGGTTGCGTACGTGCAGAGCGTTGCATGTGGTTTTCCAGCGTCCTCTTGCAGCTGAGGACTCCGTTGCCATTTTTTATGTGCACTCTCCCATGGAAGCTGCAGTATTTTTGCTAGATATATTGGCATCTCCTTTTGACTTCTTCCTCCAAGTCTTTGGGGAAAAAAGGTGATAGAAGTTTTGCAGAACTGAGTGTCTTAAATGACTGTTGCAAATCTGTATGCACATAACAGCGGTGGAAGCTGGAATGAAGGGTGAGGACACAATGACCAGGGTAGCAACACCTTCCTGTGACTTATAAGGTTCAAGTAGAATTGCAAGATAGATTTTTCTCTATTTCATGTAAGGCAGAGTTTCATATGTAATACTGTATGCATGCTTTGTGTTAAATATGTTTTATTGCATAAGGGACTAGCCTTCTTCATGGTATAGCCTAGTTTGTAGGTTCTTACAAAAATTAATAAAGATGTTAAAGCTGCCTTTTATTGAAACCTGGACTATATAGATACGAGTGAGCTTCCTGAAAAGGAAGGTTTCTGAATATCCATTATTTTTTCTACTAGGAATAGTTTGTTCTGTTGAGTTGAGCACACTTTCCTGTCCATATGTAAAAGTCTGCAGCAGGCACTTGTGAACTCCTTTATTTCTTCATGAAATTTCTACCTTCATGATTTTTTTGTTCCCAGTAGGTGCACTGAGTGGAGTCTGTGTGAAGCCTTGGGCTTCAGAGACTAACAAAGTTTAAATCAGTTTTATGCAAATAGTTTCAGTCAGAAAAGCTCAGTTCTTGCTGAATTAAGTCTACAGATTGTAGAAGGTGTTTAATTACAGTATGTCATTAATTAACCCCAATATTCCTGTCAAAAATACTCCCTTTCTAAGTATCTTGCAATCTGTTTTCATAGTAAGCAGAAAAGCTTAACTTACTGGAGTTTGTTCTGTCTTTTCATTGCTCTTTCCCTGTGCCTTAATTGGCTGTTTATCTGGCAGCGCCGTCCACTCCAGGTTTTGAAATTTCTCTATGGTTCCTTCTTCCCCCACCATCTACTACCTTTTCAATGCTGTTTGAAGGTTGCTTCTGCCTTTCTCTTGTGTTTCTTCTCATAATATCATGTACTTATTTATCACTTGGTTTGCTTTATTGTTCTTCTCATGCACTTCTATCTCTCACCTCGGATTCTTTTGTTTTCTGATTCCACTTGCTTTAGTGACTTATGGGGTGAGGGGACTGTTTTGGAGGGTACATGTAAGGTAAAAGAGTTGACATCAGCAGAGAGCAATTAAGTATCAGTGTTTATAGGCTTTATAAAACAATAACAAATACGGTGCAACAATTTACCTGCTATTATTTCTATATCAGCTCATTAGACCTGGGATCCACAAATCAATTTATTCAGGTGTGTCTAACAATCTCTTTATTTCAGTTAACCCTTTTTTTTTTTGTGAATATATTGTTGGATATGATAGATTTAATGAACAGTTCTAAAAAATTCTGTCATTTTTGTCTGTTATCTGTGTATGGACTTCTCTGACTTCCCCAGTTTATCCTCTTTCCATCCTGTTGGATATCCTGCCAGGACAAGTTCATCTAGAAAAGTGCAAGACAGATCAGAAGAAAGAGTAGAAATGAGCTGCATTGCAATCAAACATCTGGTCAAAATATTTCCTAATTGAATAAGATTTCTGCTAGAGGTAGGATGCTTTGATGAAAAAAAGTCTGTGCCTCCTGCAACCTGTATTTTTTTTATCAGTTTTCATGGTGGTGGGGTTTCACCCATTGTCCAGGCCGTATGTCTTGGGCCATATAGTAACTTTATTTAGTAGAAATCGCACTCTACCCTGTTTTTGTGAATAGAGGCAAGTGCTCTGTTGTGCTTAGTGAGTTCAACCACAAAGATACCGCCTATTAACTGTGGAGGTCTGTCCTATTAACTGTCCCTTGGTCTTGGATTGTCCTCTTCACCAGCAGATGGAGACCCAGATCGTGAGACCCTGTTTTGCAGGCATAGTTAGTGGTTAACACATAATAAGTGGTGTCCAGTGGATTTCAGTGAAATTTCCATGGCCTGGTACCTTTGAAGTCTGCTTCCAAGTCTGTAGACATCTGGAGGCCTCTAATCCTCGCCTAGATTTTGGCTGAAAACTTTAACAGAAGCAAGGAAAAAGCAGAGAAAGGGAAAGAGCCAGTGTCCACCTCAAGAGGTGTCCTATAAGAGGCAGGTGGACACTGCTATTTAGCTAGAACCAAACAACCTAAGCATTTCAGTACCTCCATATGGAAGAGGGTTTTATTATCCTTGGGATGGCATGGATCTTACAGAAAGAATAATAAAGGTATAGGAAATGTCTTCCTTAGGATTTGATTTATATCATCGCAGATGCTTGAGTTTAAAGCAGCTAAAGTACTTTCCTACAGGACTGCTTGCTGTCTGCAGGACATCTCTGCCAAGGGCCGAGTCAGCAGGGATTGAGCATTTATCCATATTGTCTGGCAAAGGTGAAAGCTCGGATGAGGGTGCTTCCTTCACAAATACCTTGTAGAGGTCCTCCCCTCTTTTTGTCCATGGAGTTACTGTTAATTGGGTGGTGGGAGCTGCAAAAGACTTCTTTCCCTGCTGTAAAAATAATATAATCCATCCAGATGGCGATTTACTGTCTGGTCGTTCGGGAGGTATGGTCTCTCCAACAGCTTTAACTCCACTTCCTCTACTTTGTAAGTCTTCAGTATTTGCTGGATGTTCTTGCTTATTTCAGATTCTTGGTGTTGGGACAGAATGTGGGCAGGCTGTTGATTAAAAAAAAAAAAAATTTACTACTATTTTGTGTCAGAATTTTACCTCCTCTAAATACCCAACTTCTGGTAAAATCAAGCCTCTTTTGCAAGAATTGGCTTCATCTCCAGCCATATTATCACAGAACATGCTGTTTTGTGAAACATTGTTCTTCCTGATGGAAATTAGAGATAATCCTCTGTCAGAGAGGGGAAAAACGTGACCCTGAAAACACCCAAGTCAAGTTCCTGTTGAGGACCTGAGGAGTGCAATCTATCTTGAGGTGCTTCTTCATCTGTAGAAACCTGAAGCTGGAGTCTGTTATGTCTAGGTAACACTACAACACTTGCTGAGAAGCTCTTGATGCTCTTGATCTTGAGCATGGACGGCAGCCTGGGAGAGAAATGCGATCAGATGTCTTCAGAAATTCTTCTGCTTTCTTAATGGCATGGAAGCAAACCGTGATACAGCCACCTACTTGGAAGAAAAGGCTTAATGATGTTAAAAAGGGTTGAACGGTCATGTTTTCTGAAAGGACAGTCATGCTTCAAATCAAGTTTCAGTTTTGATGCAATGTACTTTCCTGCATGTACTTTACTTGAGCATGAGCTGTTTACAAGCACAGGCGTGCCAATAAGCTTAATGTTTTAAATGTTTAAGTACAACATTTTTGAAAACGTTGTAAAGGCTGCTAAACATTAGGCTTTGTCTATATATAACAGTGTTGAAAATGTTGCAAAGAACTAGACGTGCTGGGAGTGTAGCTAAACCTAGTCTGTGAACTGCATTTTTAATAATGGGGTGTTAATGCTATAAATAAGGTGTACATGTCCAAATTGAGAATATTCCACACCTGTTTTCAAATAACATATATTTGAGAATTAAGCTGTTTTTTATGGCTCTCTGTGGAAAAAGAGCATAAGAATATACATCTTCTGAAAATGATGGGGCATTTTTTTGACATATACAAGAGATTTTAATACTTTTCTTAAAATGTAAAATACCACTTTCTGTAAGAGTTAAATGACAAATATACAAGAAGTGACCAGGTATTATCTGCATTTTTTAAGGCACAACTTTAACCTCTCATAACCCCAAGATCCACGTACAATTTTTGTACTTTTTGGCCTTTGAGATTGCAGCCACCATCTGACTTTCTTGCAATTTCCCTTAGAGATACACATGATGTGAGAATTGTGACCAGTTTGCTAAATAGTGAAACTGAAGAGTTTGAAATCCTTTTCTGTACTTGAACATTACATCTCATTTTCCATTCATTTCTTTGGTAAATATAGTTTCAGCTTTTAAGGTGGATTTTGTTTTGGTTTTGACTGACCGATCTGGAAGGCTGCTTACATGGCACCTGTATTTACACACTGTCCACACTCACATCTACAAGCGTCAGAGCTGATCCAGTAAGATTTATATGTCTGAATGATTCTGAATTTCCTGATTCTTAGTATATGAAAGGAGAGAGAGAGGACGGCGATATATAAATACAGGATTCGGAAACCAGGAAAAGGGGTATAGCAGAAAGTAGTCAAGGTCACAGACAGAGGATGTGTTGATGAGAGTATTGCGTTTCAGACTTCTTGGGTTGTTGGGCCACCTTCCCCTTCCACAATTTTTTGTGGTAAACCATTAGGAAGTCAGTAAGTTGGGAGCCAGTTCGCACAGCTTTAAAAGATTTGTTGGGTGACCCTGGGGTGGGAGAGAGGGACCAGCATTATTTCATGATGGCTGGATCCAGCAGGATCTGTGAGCTTCAGTGGTCGGTGCTGGGCCAGAACCTAACAGCTTCAGAGGCGTAGTGGGCTGGTGATTTTTGCTGGGGTAAATACCAGAAATTATTTTCAGATGAAACGCTGTTAGTTTTAATCCCCTCCCCACCAAGGTATTGACAACTCTGCAGTTAATATCCTAGAATGTCAAACAGTTGTTTAGCAACTTAAGTCCTGGTGGTCTCACCCAGGAAGCAGATGATTTTTTTTTCCCCACGTGACCAAAGCATTTATATTTACAGCGTTCAATGCACTGGATGTTTTTTTCCTGTGATGTGGTATTTGTCAGCAACACCAGCTCTTACTCTTGGTCTGCTCTGCATGGATGTGTGTAGACCTCAACGCCCACACAGCTGAAATCCAACTGCAAGTTTTGTCTGGGGCAAAAGCTAACTGTGTCGGTAAAGGAAAGTCATAAACAGAGTACCAGCAGTCAGTGTGTCCCATGCAGCATGTAACTTCATACTTGTGCATACATAAGAACTGACAAAAACAAAATCCTGTTTTTGGTATGTGTAGAAAATATTCACTGTAGGAGGAAATGAAAATTATTTAGATTAAAGTCAAAACAACAATTTAACATCCCTTTGTGTACACAAACACTCTTGTGAAAGTCACAAATCATAGATGCTTGGTGTTCAGAGTCGTTTTAAATGCTACTTACCTAAAGCCAGGAGATGAGAAACATGTGGCAGACCTTTTCTGCAAAAGTTCAGGGTGGGGGGGAGCAAGAGGATGTTTGCATCTGCAGGAGGAGGGCCTAAAAATACTCTAAAAGCCGACAGTTCACTTAAATCATTAATCCTACATTGAAGACATTTCCACATTTTAATGGACTGCAATTAAACCCAATATTTCTTAATACGAGTGTCAGGTGTTTTCAGCAGTGATGCAAATGACTGCTTAGTGCTATAATTCTGAAGGGGAAGGCATTTAGACCAGGCTCATTTGAACAGCCAAATATAAACAAGAGCACATAATTCCATCTGCTTTTTGGCAATTTGTTGTTCCTTTTAGGTTCTCTTTCCCCGTTTGTCTTGTGGACACAGTTTGCAGGAAATGTCAGCCGGCGTGATTGATAGCATGAGATTGGATGTACTGACTTCATGCTTTCATAAAGCAAGACAGCTGTTGGGAGAAACTTTCCTTCAGGAGCTGGAAAGGTTTAAATTTTCCATCTCTTTGACTATTTGGCCTGATGAAGGATTGGGTTTTACCAGACAAGTAAATAAAAAGATGGCTAAGATGTACTAGAAGGTCATTCAAATGATCTTTAAATAGCAATTACTGGAGGGAGGCGGAGGGAAAGCCCTCTACGTTCTCAGTCTGCTTAAGTGAGCCCTAAAAATTATGCTTGTGTTCTCTCAATTTTTTTAACCACTCTGTGAAACAGACAATTTCTAGTAATGTGATTTTACCATGGGAGCTTGTCACAGGGCAGTAGACAATGGAAGTACTTGTGTTGAATTCCCTGGTTGTCAGCTGAGTTTCTGTGGCTGTGAGATGTTGGCTCGCTTCCAGAGCTGCTGTGTGCTGCAGCACACCAGTTTGCGGCTCTTTTTCTTGCTAAAATTAGATGTGTTGGTTTAATTTTAATTAATTACATTTTTGTATAAATTAGTTGTATCCATATAAGGCAATAAAACTAGTTGTATCCATCTTTAAAGGCAGAAAGGGAAAAAGCCCAAGTGGACTGTTTGTTTTCACAGTTAACACCTAGATCTGAAGGAAATTATTTTGAGGAACGTGTATTTTGCAGATGTTATGACCATACTCTTGAAGAAGATCAGTTTATTTGGAAATGCACTATGTGACGCTTTTATTTGTTTTTCCCACACAGTCTTTTTGGAGGGGTTGGGTGTTAGTCAATAGTTTGAAGGACTAATAACTGGGTTCCTGGCTATACTAGTTCTGAAAAATCTTAGATCTATGGTCATGCTGGAGATGGGGCAGAACCAAAACTCAGGAACTGAAACTCCCTTCATGCAAAACTTTGGTGGAGGCTACATTTAGGTGGTGGTTTGAATCAGACTCCAAATTTCTTTTCAGTCTAGGTTTTTTATAGTGGAATGCATCAATGTAATATGGTGGCAGTTGCTACTCAAGACCTGTTAGCAAGGTCTAAGCTAGAGTGGGTCTTACTGGATTTTTTGACACTGCAAAAAAGGTGTCATAAAGCAGTAGCAACTATCATAGTACGCTTTCTTTCAAACAGAAAACAACACGTAGGTAAAACTGTCAAGGAACTCTGAGCAGCTGAACGTCTTTCTGCCACAAAGTGTGTTGCCATGATCTTGAACAGCCCCGTTCACATGCTGCAAAGCTTAAGTCATGACTTTTCAAAAATAAGGCTTGTCCCATAGAGCATCTTCAAGATACACCGCAAAGGTAAGGAGAGTGTTGGTTTGGATGGGGACTGTCCCCCAGTCCTGATTTAAGCAGGAGAGGTTGAACTGGAGAGGACACAGCATTTCTGTGCCCACCTACAGTTCTCAGTGGTGTTGTATACTCCGGGCTGTGCTGTACCCTCTGCCTCACTCATCTCTGAAATTTAAGTTCAAGGCAAAACACTCAGGGAATGGGAAAATGTATTTATAAAAGCTGTCATGATTGTAAGAAAATTTGATATTACAACAAATCCTAAAAAAAACCTCAAAAAACTTTAGAAATGCTTTAGGAACCAGACTGAAATAGCAGCATTTGGTTTGGGCAGCCGAAGGGTGACATTAGCTGCTGTGCAGATACGTTTTACCATGCTCTGGGGTAAGAGGATACCAAGGAACTATGTGGGTCACTTCATTTAGAGCCTGTAAACATTTCCGTAATCAGTAATCATCTGCACTGTTTCTTAACTCTGTATGGATCACTATAACAATCTAATCACTTACACAAATACACAGCTTCAGCACCGCTAATTAGGACTCTGTAGAACTGGAAAGAAGCCAGTCTATATTCTACACGTACAATCAATTTATCGTTAAACATTTAAAGAGCTAACTATTTATTTATATCTAAATAAGAATATTTTTTCCTTTTTTTTTCTTTATATGCTTACACATTAATCCTGAGTGTCTTTGTATGTGGGGTGCTATATTCACTCTTCCAGTAACCCCATTTAAACAGGTGGTGTTTAACCAGAGAGGAATTTAATGCTTTGCATTGCTTTGGCAGATTGTGGGTGTGCTGTGATAGATAAGGTTCTGGCAGGTTGCTACTTATTTGTGAACCATTGCTCCACTAAGTTCTCAAAATTCAGTGCGATCAAAGAACTGCTTTACTGTTGTTAGTAATTCTTTTATTGCATTAGTGCCTCGAGGTCCCAGGGGGGATGAGGCCCTACAGCCCTAGACATTGTACAGACAGAGAGTGAGAGACAATCCACACCCTAAGAAATTCATAAATGAACTAGAAAGAGCACACAGAAGTCTGATGCACAGAAGGATGACTAAATGCTAGCGGCAGAGTTTCCAAACCATCTTTTAATATTCTTTGTCTTAAATGTTGGAATCTGCTGCCTCTGGAGAACTTACTTCCACTTTTTTGCTGCTTCAACAGGATATTTTTAAAAAGTGTAAATGAATACACATACTTTACATTAGAAATGAAAGTGCAATAACTTATGAAGCATCCAGAAAAAAAATTACACGTGCTTAGAAGTGGGCTGTGTGTTTCTTAATGATCATTTGATGTTGTATTTCATACCCTTGATCTGAGAAATCTGTGAAAGCTAAAACAATCTAATATAACTAAGCATTGATAGTGCTTTGCCATGCTACTGAATGCTTGCAGAGGATGGATGTTTAGATGTTCAGAGCAATAGTCAGTGAAACTAGAGTCCTTCCCAGTACATCTGTGTGAATGAAACTATTTGATTATCCATGTGGAGCACCATCGCAGTGCTCAAGTCATGGAAGAAGTCTCCCCAGTAAAGGTGTCCTGCATTTTAATGCCTCTTGAGTGTTTTTTTCCTTGGTTCTGCAGCAGGGTGGCTGCCTGCCTTGCAGCACATAGGGAAGCTTTGGTAGCAGCCGCATCTCCCTTATTCCAGCAAAGCAATAATTATATACATCCTGCAAGACAAATCCTTGTCTCCCTCAATAGGTTCTGCCTGTTATTACACTGAAACTTGTAAAGAGGTATTACTAAACTGTTGTTTGAAATTACTTGTGTGCTACTGGTCCGTACCTTCCTTCTACAAGAATAAAACACATTCTTAGTGAAGTTTGTAGGCCTCTACATTAAGAGGAGGTGATGTGAATGTAAAATTAACTAACCACTGTTAGGGTATCATGCATATAGCAAGCAGCCATGGTTAAGGCTATGGTTGGGCTATGAAAAGTGCAAGGACAGGCTAGGTGTACCCCTGTTTTAGATTTGTTGAGAACTTACTGAAACTGAGGCATGAGACCTTGATCTCTCATTACACCAATGGCAATAAATTTGGACTAAAAAGAGGGTGTTGGCTGGTGAGTATTTTGTCAGAGTTCAGAATGGAAGATCAAACATAAAATTGACTGAAATTATTTTAAGTACAAAACAACTGTCCTTTGTCACTAGTGAGCAGTATTTTAACATCACAGAAAATGCTAAAAGGTATACTTTGTGTTGTAAACTTACAGACTGCTTTTCAAGAAAGAAAATGCTTTCTTGGATTGCTTCGTCATAGTATTTAGTTATACTGCTATTTTCCCAGCTGATCCTGAGCTTGCTGTCTGACTATGAAGAACTCATAAGATGATCAAAAATGCCGGGTTTTTCAGCTGAAGCAGCTTATCATTTGGAAAAGACTCCAAGAATTTTCACTGTGCTTTGGCCCTCTGAAGGTTGGCAAACATATTTTAAATTGGTAGTGTATTTAAGTGTATTGTGAGCTTTACTATTGTAATATTCTCAGCGATGGGCTGAGAAAATTGTGGGTGTCAAAACTGTTCGTACTACTGAATTCTATTAAAACAATGGAAGAATGTTGTTCATGAAGAATTTTTGCCTCCCATCACTACCAAAACCTTCATAAGCAGCTGTGTAACAGAACATATGACTTAACAGAAAACGCCACCTCAGCAGTGTTTGGAGGACTCCACATGCCTTTCATTTATTCAGACTTCCTGAAGATCAGTCCTCTCCCCTCCATTTGAGCACAGTTTGACCGAAACACTGGTTTCCTTAGTCAAAACTTCTCTTGACTTCAATCAGAAGTTTGCCTATGCAAGGACTATAGATCAGTTAAGTCTTATGTTAAGCTCAACTTCCTACTAAGTGATAGCTTTTCATAATCAATTTTCTTTAATTCTGTGCATTTAAGGAGACCAAGATTCTCAGATCATTCCAGAAAAGCTTTGAATGGAGACTTTGCTGGGGACTGCTCATCTGAAGAAACATCCCACACTGTCCACAAACAATTGCCTCCACAGTGTTGGATTGTCATTAGCTGTATTTAATTGCCAGAGTGTATCTCCAAGCTCGTCTAGGATGTCATCTGCTTTTCAGTTCACTAATATGGATATTGTTGTCCAGCCTGTACTGCTGACCTGTGAGGAAGAGCATGGTGCTCTTCTTCCTTACCAAGTAGCTGGACCATGGGAGGACAAGGTCTGACTTTTTGAAAACATAGCACTTTCAAATGGTACAAACCTCTTGATGGGTGAGTTTAGTCAGAAAAATAAAAGACCATGTATTTTGGAAGACAATTACAGTTTCATAAAGATATTTGATATCTTTACTGAAGGTGGAATCAAAGTGTTTATAAATGTCCCCGGTTTAGCAAAATGTCCTTATTGCTCTTGTTACCCCTATACAAATTGCCATGAACTATGGCGGTCATGAACCATGTAATTGGTAAATCTTAATAACCTTACTGTTATAGAAGCTTGTAGAAAGCACTTCCTAGGGCTCCAGATTATTTTTATCTGACTTGGAACCTGTTAATACTGATTATTAGAAACTTATAATCAGGACTTACATAGTGGATTTAGATAATATGGAAATAATTCAAGATCTCACAAGTTGTGACAAAGCCTGATTTGTGTCAGGGCAGCGTAATGTATTTGTCTTTATTTGCATGCAGCATCAAGTAAACACAGCTATCAAAATATTTGTGGAAATGCATTTGCAAACGGGTAAAACCTTGAGAAGAAAGTGGTAGAGCAAACATAACCAGAAGGGACTTTGCAAGGCTCTGTAGGGAAAAACGAGGTGCAGCTCTTTGTTAAAATGAGAAGGAATTCAGTGGATCCATAGCAGCAGTGTTGCTTTCACATCAGGGACTTTAGAAGCCTTTGGGCATTTCCCCAGGAAGTTACTAGAGATGAACATGAGAGGAATCCTAGAAACTCATTGCTTGAAGCTCAAGGATTCGTTTTTACAGTGCATGCAAGCTCCCCAGCCTACCCAGATTCCCTCTACCTGTCAGGGCACCAAAAGGCTTGTCCTTTCTCGCTCTCATGTGATTGCCCAGCAATTGGTGCTCATGCAAAGGAATAAAACTAAAAGAATTTGGTCTTTCCTTGTGTATTTGTAGAGGGTCTACTGATCAGGACTGGAAACTACAGTACATTTTGGCTGTAAATAAGTAGTAGTATTGATAGCAAATCCTTGTCAAGAGCAGAAGAAGGTGAAGAATAGAGCTTGTGGAATGCTGAAGTAATTTTGCTGCGACCACAAGATTTGCATAATAGTTGGAGATTTTGAAAACTCACTAGGGTTAGTTTGTTCCTTGTGTTTAGATAGTCAGGCAAAAGCAATCCAACACATCACCAAAACATAATATTTATTAAAAATCTTGGCAAATTCTACTAAAAAAAGCAGATTCTACAAATCCCATATTCATACTGGCTTAAAACAGCAGAGGAATTACTCAACTTTGACACATTCTATGTTGTATGAGAATAAATAGGCTGGGTAGGAGCTTAACCAGGATCATGTATTTCCTTAGAAACTCAGTTTCTCCATTTTCTTCAGAGGACTAGATAGTATCTTCCATTCTTTTCCCCGTGTGCATCTAGTATTATTCATTTATGGCTCGACATAATACTCAAGCAAAAATGAACTGTAAGAAAAGCAATGAATTCAGATATACTACCTTTATTGTGTGATTAAAGAATAAATTGAAAGCTTAGTAGCAGAATAGGTTTGACCTTTTTTCTTCTTTTTGTTTTCTAAATAAGTAAATAACACAAAAAAAATCTTTTTTATTTTCAGTAACACTGTCCTACTTCCTCCTCTGAAGAGTTATGCATTCCAGTTTTTGCTGTAAAATAACTTTCCTGTAAGAATATAGTTTACAATTTTAAGGTGGGCAAATGATGCTTAAAGCAGAATTTCTCATACAACACTACAGGCTTCCAGGGCTCAGGTTAGATCCTGGAAACCTGTGGGGATTGGATTCTGCAGCTTTTCTTAGGGCCATGTGAAGGTGTAAGAGAGCGCAACTATGTCACTAGCATTTTATATCTTTTCAGACTGTTGTGTGATTTTTATTGCAGTCTTAAATCAGCATAAACTGATCGCTATAGCCATAAGTAATTCTGACGTATAATTTAATGTATGAATGGAGACACAGAACATAAAGAACAGGTGATAAAATACTATGCCAACACTGAGAACATTAAAATGCTGACGTTTGGAACAGCTGGCTTAGCCCTTTTTTTCTCAGCTGGAATAAATAGTAATATTAAAGGATTAACATAACCAACAACAAGTGTTGAATGACTTGATTTCATTCCAGGCAATGAGAGTATTTAGGAACAAGCATTCTGTGCGTTATACAGCAGAAGGATTTACTTCTTCCAAATATCTTTTTTAATAATATTTTCTAGATATAGATATATTTATTACTTTTATATCAATTTGATATTTAATTTGGAAACCTTTGGAGTATGAGTTCATGAGGCATGGTTTGTGTACCATTGTTAAAAGACTGTATCCTGGTGTTTTTAAGATTTGCAGTTTTCATTGGTGTATCATTGTTAAATTAGGACAGACATGGAGGAGAAGCAGTTATGCATTAGGAAGCATCAAGATCAAGCAAGGAGTAAAAATGGATCCAATCATTTGCATATACATTTAAGATCTTGACATGGCTGTCAGAGTAGTAAAGCTTAAGAAAGAAGATGCATGAAACCAGAAAGTTTTGTGGTGGTGTTGTTCCTAAAATGAGAGAGAGAGAGAGACCACGGAGCAGTTGGAAGGTCAGAAAATTAAAGCCTGAATATCAAATATATGATATTTGATATCAGACTCACAAGAGTGTCGGTGCAGGATTTCAGAGTGGGGATTGCTGCTTCTAGAGCTTTCCAGCAGCGCAACTGGAGCAGAGGACCAGCCTTTTCCTCAGGTCTTTCCATGGATGCCCTAAAGCTGAGAGAGACGAATGTGGTGCTGCGGGGTCATCTGAAGGAAGACACATACAGAGGCCTGGAAGGAGGAGTGAGGCTTTGTTCAGCTTCGTCTTCTTGTTTTCTAGAATAATTTTGGAAATAAAAATAATATTTAGGGCTTTGACACATCTGAGTTTGATTTCTCACTGAAGTGAGGATGCTTCATGCAATTCTTGCAGGTTACAACTGCAAAGCAACAGACAGATTTTAATGTTCATAATGTTTTTTCATCAATAAATCACTGGAATCTAAGTAAGACAATGAGGAGTACTGTTTGCCATTTTTGGCAAATCGCACTGTTTTGTGATTTGATTTTCTTTCCTGAAGTGTTTCAGGAGTTGAATTTTGATGCTCGCTTAATTGTTAGGGTCTCTGAGTAGAGCAGCCAGCTCTTCATTCATTTTTAATGACTCTCTGAAGTCAAACATGAGAAGACATTCCACTCATCAAAACATACTCCTGCTTTTCCTTTCTTTAACTTTTCAGCAGGGACCTTCCTGCAGCCAGACTTTTGACTAGGTGTGTTTTCCATGACTCCAGTTCTAAATTTAGTAGGTTTAACAACTTCATTCTGCAAACAGGCAGTGGCATCATTTGATGACTTGATGGCCCAAATTTAAATCCTTATATTAAACTATTTTCCTTAAGTACAAGAAACTTCTCCCCACAGACACAATGCAGCTGAGGGATGATGGTACAGCCGTCGTGTAGAGAAACTTGGTGCAAGAAGAAAGTGTTTTTCATCCTCCAGTTTTATCACTGGGAAAATGTTTTTGCCCAGTTCAGCTAGCCAAAGATGGTGTCTTTTCCACAGCTTCAGATATTTAAAAGAATATTCTCACTCCAGCTGTAGGTTGCAGCAGAGGGCTACAAAGATGATGAGGGGCCTGGACCACCTCCCTCACAAGGAGCGGCTGAGGGACTTGGGTCTTTTTAGTCCGGAGAAGACAAGACTGAGAGGTGATCTGATCAATGCTTATAAATACTTAAAGGGAGAGTGTCAGGAGGATGGGGCCGGTCTTTTTTCAGTGGTGCCCAGTGACACGACAAGAGGAAATGGGCACAAACTTGAATGTAAGAAGTTCCACCTAAATGTGAGGAGGAACTTCTTTCCTGTGAGGGTGGCAGAGCCCTGGAAGAGGCTGCCCAGAGAGGTGGTGGAGTCTCCTTCTCTGGAGATATTCAAAACCCAATTGGACAAGCTGCTGTGCAACCTGCTGTGGGTGGACTTGTTTTGGCAGGGGGGCTGGACTAGACGATCTCCGGAGGTCCCTTCCACCACATATCATCCTGTGATTCTGTTTATTAAAAATTAGTATATTGAAAACAGCTGCTAAACTCAGAAATGGAGGTCATTCCCCCTGAAGCAGCTCCAGGTTATCTGTGGGCCCAAAGATGCAGACAAATGAAGTTGTTTGGCAAATAAATATTCAAAGTGCAAAGCGGGAGGAAAAGTTCTGATTTAATCATTGACATTGCATCTAATTGGTCCTATTACTTCACACCTTTGAAGCACCATCTGCAAGACAGCAGGAGTAATGCTGATGCAGAGGTGATTCTGGAATTGCTCAGGAATCCAGTTAAGTATTTGCATAATGTCTCGCAAGCTTTCAACCAGAATGATAGACTCAAGTCTTATGACAATATTTTCAGCCTTCTGCTTTTTATTATTTCTGGGTTTTTACTTTATGAGACAGACAGAAAAACAATGATCTACAAAATGTGTCAGCCCTCCTTCCTGGGAAATAATCCATGTTAGGTTTTCTTGTACTGCTTTAGGTATGTTTACTGTTAATCTTAAATACTTGTAAGAACATTTACATCACTGTGGTACCAAATTGCATTCTATGTGTTTCTTTCAATAGCAAGTTCCTCCCATCTTGGGCAAATGGCACTTTTGTTTCCACCATATCACTTTTATTTATGGTATCTTTAACATGGTACTTGTGTTTTGTTCACTCTCTTTTTACCCAAAAGACTGTCATAGCCCACAAACTATGATAGTTTTCCAGACACTGAAATGAGTTTCAAAGCAAATTTCTTTGCAATGGATCTGTATTCCACAATGTTCAGATGATCTTCGTGATGACCAGTGTACGATATAAAGATCCCTGTTGCCAAATTTTGCTCCCGTGAATGTTAGTTCTTTCACTTACCATCATATTGAAAAACAGCAAAATTGCCACAATAAATTAATCAAAAAGAGGAAATTGTTTAAAAACTTAACCCAATGCCTGGGTTGCAATAATGACACAGAAGCTCTGGGAAGGCAAGATGGTGTTTCCAGACAGCCCTATGCCTGCCCATGTGTCTGTTAATTTTGGACAATGACTGTGATGCACAGAAAGATTGAGAGCAAACTGTCAAGGGTTTACAAATTGCAGTTAAAAAACTATATTACGTAGTAACAATTAATGGAAGTTTAGAACTCCATGTTTAATCAGAGCTATGCAAAATACTTTTTGATGAAACACAAAACCTCTAAAATGCAAATATTTCTCTTTCTCATGCTTTTTATTTGATATTTCAGAAAAAAAAATCTTATTTTGTGGGATATCTTGTTTGCTGCATGTCTTTTAGCAAAAATGAATTAATTTTCCTTTTAATAATGAGCACTTTAAATTATCGTTTCTTTGTCAAAATTTAAAAGCACTTGGAAATTTGAAAGAATGTAAAATTACTAATTAGAAAGGTAATTGATGAAAGGTAATTACTAATTGATGAAAGGTAAACCTGTGAAGCTTACAAAGTGACACGATCGCTGCATAGTGACCTAAGAGAGAATTTGCACCGTTTTGTGTGTGGGACGTGTTTTATCACAGGTGCTGCATCCCCCAGCAACCCCCGCGATAAGGACATCAATGCTAAAATAATTTGGATAAGTTAAATGATTTTCCTTGTTTAAAAAAGGAAAATACCAACTGTAGATAAATTTTGTATTGGAATTTCGCTTTATCCCATTTTGGGAGCATTTGCTGAACATTTTGTGAGCATTTACCTTTACAGTATGTAGTCCAAAAGGGTACAGAGTGTGTAGCTGTTGAGACATATGTCCTATTTCCGCTAAGTGTAATGCCTTTATTGTTCATGCGTCAAGATATAAAGACTTCTTGTTCGCATAATGGATACAGCTGGTTGGGTGGGGGGCAGGGAGGTTCTTACAATAAAAAGACATTTGATTGCTGCTGGGATCCTTGTCAGTAAAATACTCAAAGATGGTTAATTGGACATTAATGTGTCAGATTTTCAACAAAATAACAAGAAATTTGCCAAAAATAAAACCCGAAGGAAACACGCCTCCAAATTTTACAACAAAGCTTTGTTTAAAATAGAAGTTAAAGCAGCTAAGATTTATGACATGTTGACATAACTGATGGTAAAGGAGTTGGCTGAAGCTACGGGTGTGAAGGTCCAAATGAGAACATCTGCATTAAGAAGCTAATTCTCTTAAACATACTGATCAAAATATTAATGCTACATGTAAACACAAGTGCTTTATCTGACAGTGATTTACATTTGGAACGACCTAATCCAACTATGCACTGCATCTTTATTCATTACCAGCAGCCTTTACTTAACACTTCATGCCCGCTTGCACAGGTGGACAATCTACTCAGAGTGACTATTGTGTTTATGTTATTTTTTCATAAGCAGGGTTTGAAATTTGTCAAACTGCATCATTGTTTAACTATGTGCCAGTCAAAGGGAAATTGCCAGATGGAGCGGCTTTCCCCTAACCTTGCTCCAGGCAATGAAATTACACATAGGCCACAGTCTTATGTCAAGTCTTTTAAAAAAAAAAAAAAAAAAAAAAAGTAAAAAAAAAAAAAAACTCAGGCCATGAATAGGTATGACTATGTGCATTCACAAAACCTGGCTTTCTTATGCCACTAATTTTATATGAAGGCTCATGCCAATGGTAAATAAAACTTCATGTCCGTCATGTCACTCATTAACTAGGTGCTCATAATTTATGTATTTAAGGCTTGCTTGTCCGCCAAGCAATCAAACAGTAAACCATGTTTTATAGGTGTTAGTGTTTATAGAAACTGTAAATAAATGTCAAACAAAAAAAGTCAGGTTTCAGAAAAATGATCAGGGTTAAGTCATTTATCATTGTTCCAACTGGAAAAATCTGAGAACCTGCCAGTGCCAAAGCAAATGTTTCCCTGGCTTTTTCTAACATGCAGCTTAAACTACCAGATTGTAGAATTCTATTAGCAGGATTTGATGAAATGGAAAATTTGCAGATCATGTGTTTTAACTGAATCTCTCACTCAAAGAATGGGGCAAGTTGGCTCTTATTTAACATGGTGGCCTTCCATTGTTATGGTTTGTTCCTTTTTTTCTCTTTATGCTCCATGTCAACTATTAGTTGAGATGACTTAGGCAGAAGCTGGGCTGCTCCAGACTGAGAGGTTTTTTGCAAGTGAAGGACCGCCAGTGTGAACCCCTACTGTGGTGGGCACTATCGGTTTGCTGTGCCTGCTGTAGGACTGTCCCCTCCCACAAAGTGGACATAAGGAAGAAGGGGTTGTACAGGCACCTACTGCCTGGTGTTGTCACATTGCTGTTCTCCATCCAAGTTCATTCTCACTTAGGACCTACACTTATGGACCGCCAGGGAAAAGCATATTATAGCTGGTTGTACCTGTATCTCTAAAGTTGCATGTTGTACTTGGTAATCACGTGTATTTTGTCTCGGAGGCTTGAGAATGAGGAGATTTGGGTATTCAGAGGTTTTGCTGGTGTACACGGATACTGCAGACCACCAGAGGCTGCCTGTTGGGTGCAGAGTTGAGCACAGGATCTGTTGTGCAACAGAGAAACATGTTTATGCTAAATACATACCTGTTTGGTGAGTCTTAAAAAAACCTATGCAATCCTAACATTTTCTAGATTGATTTGTCTACAGAATTGCACTTAGGTGAAGCTCCTTGACCAATCAGAAGTTCATGGAGAACCACCTCATATCATGGAGCAGGGACTCTATTTTCCAGAGGACGGAAAGCCAACAGAGACCATAAAGGGGGATGAAATGAAGTCCAAAAATCAGTAAGGTGGCATACCCTACAGGAAAAAAGACACAAATGAACAAAGTGTTAAGTGAAGATAGTGATATACCTGTTTCTGATTAAAAAATGAGTACAGGAATGCTGATGACCATGAACATGAGGGACATGATTTGTGTTTTGAGAGTGATTGTCAAACAGCCTACACATGGGAGTGTGTCGAGTACTTCATTTTTTTAAAAAAAAAAACCCTTACAGTCACAGCCATATTTGCCTGTGTGAAGATGTTCACAGTGAAACTGAAAAAAAAAATCCATGAGATAAGCCAGTGCCTGTAGACCCTTATTGAAGATCTATTGATGTTTTCAAAATAACTGTGCTCTGCTAGGTTTCTGGAGATGTCCAGGTGAGGCCACCCTCATCTGCTGTAGCCTGATCCCGCTGCCGACTCAGTGTTGCCCTAGATTGGAGTTTCTGGAGTACGGCACTGTTCATCTTCCTTCACCTCGTATTCCCACAGGCTTCCTCGTCCTCATGGAGAGGGAAAGAACTTTTTATCAAGTCTATTTATAATGTACAGTTTGTATATTTTCAGTAATCGAGGAAATAAGGTAATTCAGAGCTATCTGCGTCTTGATCCGGATTCTCACATGACGTAGATTGTCTTGGCTCCACTGATGCCACTGGGGCAGAAGGTACTGATGAAACCCAGAGGTCCTGAGGATCTGTTTGATGTATTAAGGGCTAAGAATTGTGCTACAAAGTGATGACTGTGAAAAGTATAAGTAATCTGTAATTGTTAAATTGAAGTCAAGATATTGATTATGTTTAGGTAGTCAGTCTGCCCTTTACTTGAGCTCAAAAGTGCCTCTAGTCATATACTATTAACAAATAACCATTGTACTTCATTATATCCATTCTATTTTTCGTCTTCTTCCTGTACAGTAAAATAAATTCATTTTGAGCCTAAATTATTATTTAAATTGTCACTTTCATTTTTATTGGTTTTGCATAAGCTTTGAAAAACATTCACTGAGAAAATGTGTCTTGGCATGTCTAGCACAGGCCCCTCAAATGCATTTACGAGTCCTGTTTCAACAGTTACAGTGAAGGGCGTATGACACACCAGCTTCAGTATTTCCTTCATCTTGTTGTGCCCACTACAGATTACTTTAGTTCCGAGTTATTTAAAACTCATCCAAATTAAACAAATAGACTCTCAACTTTTTGAGTATGGTAATGTGTGGTATCCAATTTCATGGTATTTCTAGTGAATTTTTAAAGTGATGTTATTTTCGCCTATTTGGCCAACTTCCGAGGCCTTCATTGAGGCCTTTCTTGCACACCATTCCTGAGCCATACTCTGCACCTGTATCATAGACAAACCCTGAGGTTTCCACTCAGTTCTTACTCAGCAAAATTCCCACCAAGTCTGCTCCGATTTGTGGCTCATTAAAGCCCACGGAAAGGTTCCCATGATTGTTAAGACTCCTACATGCTCAGCAGTTCTTATTCACTGCGTATAAGCAGGGCAATCTGAATGCATTATTTTGGCTCAAATTGATCTACCAATTTATGAATGGCATTTTAAAAAATATAGTAAAGTATATCTATTCCATGTTTTCTTGCTTTCTGAAGATAGTCTCTGATTCCATAGGTTTAAAAAAACATAGGCAATAAATGCCTTCAAAGAGCTAAGGACATAATTCATGCCTTGTAATGCATGTTTTAAAAATCAGGCCTTTTTCTGGCTCATTACCCAGACTGTAGACTTGATTTTTTTTAATTAATGTAAGAACACCTTCTTTATGGCATGTTCGTGTTTACCCAAAAGTCACATCATTTTTCAAATTATACAAGGTGTCAGTATTGAGGGTAACGATCTTTATTGCCCGCATTCCAAAAAGAGCACTGCTTTTTTTTTTTTTTCTTTTTTCCTGAATCTGTCTAGGAAAAAGAAGAATCAGAAACGTTTTTCCCCTAGTAGCCTTTGTGTGCTAGCAAGTACTAGACATAAAAGTTGTGCAGAGAAGCCATCAGGTCAGTGTTTACAGGGGTCACTCATAATCATTAGGCTCCACCAAGCAACTTGCAGCCGATGCCCATGAATTGCCGTCGAGAACCCAACCCCTTCCCGAGGTGCTGCGATGTTTGTGCTTCTGGCGACAGCTCCTGCTGGATGAGTGGGATTCTTATTCGGTCGTGGCGGAGCACACATAATGGACTAAAGACAGTCTAAGCATAAGCAGACACTGTTCCTGTTGACTTTCATGTGTCTGAAAACCCGGTTGCTTCCATTACGTGTTCCTGATTTTAATTTTATTAGGTGAGATCATACCGTGGTGAAGAGTGGTGTACGGAACTAGCTGAGGGTTTGTCCCGTTAATTTCTTCTGATGATTACAAGGAACTGTGTAGTCTTGATAATTTTACAGAAGTTAGAAACCTTTTGTCTTGTTTCATTTTTTATTGCTGAAAGTAGGCCTTGGGGGCTGGGGTTGTCTCTTAAATAAATGCTAATAGAGAAAGCTGTACTTCTGTTGCCTGATCTAGGACTGGGATTCATCAGTGCTGCCTTAACAGAAACACACCAGGACTGCAAAAAGAAAATACAAGTACTCTGTAGTAAGACATTCGAAGAATTGGCTGCAGTTTTTTCTTGAAAGCGTCTGATTTTATTAACTCCAATTGTTTTCAGAGTGTGGAACCTTTCAGATTAGAGATCGTGTTAACTATTATCATCCTGAACACCCGACAGCTTTCACACATCTATAATTTTGGTTCGGCTTGTTATGATCAAGTCCGAAAGCATGAGAGCTCCTCCTTGCGCTGTTTTGCTAAAACGTGCAATTGCCAAAATCAAAAAGGCTGTCATTCCGAACAGGAGGGCAGGGGAGCTGGATGTTGTTTTGGCAATCTTTTATCAGTGCTCATGTAAGTCTGCCTTTGATGTTGTCAGTATTTGCACAGCGTATCCTGAGTCCTCAGTGTCAGGAACATGTATGTTTGTTGGCGAAGAACCCAGGCCGCGATTGTATCTTGCAGCTGTCTTGGTACAAATCCTCATTGCTGGGTGTTCCTCCTGTGAGGTCAAAGCTGTGTTAAGACCAAAACATTTGGCTTTTACCCCCATGCAGTGTGATCCTTTGCTGACATGTAGCTGATAGGGATCCTCTCGCCAACACTTCACACCACCCCCCCCTGTTGTCCTGCCTCCCCTCCCAGCCCCGTTCAAGCCAAGGTGATGGGCTGTGCTGTCGGAAGGGTATGGCAAAGGCCACTCATGGACCCCAGTAATGCCTGGCTGTCATTAATTCAATTATCATCAGAACTCATCAGCCCCAAGATTGAAGAAGTGCAAGCGATTCTTGGCTCCCAAATAATGTTTTCGTAGAAAAGGATCATTGCCCTTGGGTTTGATGATGAGAAACGTCTTTGTAGACTTGCTGTGCTTGTGAAGGCTCAGTGAATTTGTAAGTTAAAACCTATTAATCATGTTTTTTGATTATTTATTTATTCAGTTTCCTACTCCAGTAAAGTATGGCTCTTTTAGTGGTTTGAAAATGTGTGATAAGACCAAGTTTCAAGTGTCTATAGTGTTGAAACAATAGACAAGAGTGTTTCTTAATTGTGGGGGACAATACAGATTTCTTCCAGTGCATCATCTGTAACTGCACATAGATTCTCATCCTTTCTGGATGATATGAGTAAATGTTTAGTTTACTGGTTATTTTCAGTCACTTTTGGAGCTTGTGCAGAATTTTACGTATTTGTGTGTATTTGATTTGGGAACGATCTTCGTATCCATAAAAACAACCATGATCTTAGTGGACTGTTATGGAAAGGTGAAGCCCATTTCATAGCAATGAATTCACGTGTAATTAAAATGTGAAAAAGCATCTCCTTTTTAGCCAAAAAATGGTATTCCCTATGTTTCTTGTGTTATGAGAATCGATGAATAATCATACCCTATCCAACTTCTCCACATCATGCACCATCTACTCAGTCTGTCAGAAGCAGGTCTCAGTATTGAGGCAGAGCACCAAGAAAACTGAAGGTGAGATTCTGTTTAAATGTCCATTTTCCTGTTTATTTCTTCTTGCTGAGAACTTTCTACTTTGTGGTGGAGTGTTACTGTGCTTGTCAGCTGGTTCCTTTTAGTGTTGTTTGTTGTTGTGATGTTTTTTATTCCCATTAGGCATTTTGACTTGGTCTGTGGAGTATGACGTTCATTTCAACAATTAGAGAACTTTGTACTCATGAGGAAGCTTATGAGAGGGCATTAATAATGAAATGTGCATTTCAGGTCTTTAGGTTTGGCTGTAATTATTTTTTTCCAGTGAATATACTCTGAAATTCCTCCATCCAGCCCAGTATCACTGTGTTGGGACTGAAGCCCCAACATTTTGAAAAAAAAAAATATTTTTTTTTTTGGCTATGATTTTTCTGGTTTCACAGTGAACCAAAAGCAACGCCAGAACTTTCTTTTAGGCATCCTGAAGACATATTTGTGTGTAGGTGTTGTTTGCATGCGGTAAATCAAGGACAGACAGAGGAATCGGGAGGGGGCTGTCATACTCTTTTCCTCTTTCGAGAAAACCCTCCCTGAACCAGGAATGAGGAGATTATCTTGGTCGCCTTCAGCACCCACGGCAGAGCTGGAGTCCCTGAGGTGACAAAGTTTCTAGTACAATATTAGCAAACAGACTTAGGAGTGTAATGACTGAGGTTAATTATTGTTCACCAATTGGGGATGTTCTAGCCATTGCTCAGTAGTTTTCATTCTTTTGGACTTGTATCACCTTTTAAAGGCTGAAATAAAGCACCAAATAAAAATATGTCACAAGAAATGTTTGTGGATAGATATAAAAGTGTCTGATTGAAAAAGTTCTTGTTCTAGTTGTCTTGAGAAGACAAATCTTAAAATATTTCATTTTAATAAAAATCAGTTCATATGGGGGCTGATTTGCTTTATTTACCATTTTTTCATTGGGGGAGAACAGATAATTCATTCTTACAATCCTGTGATTCACAAAGATGTACTACTACTCTAAATGACTGGCAGAGTAATGATGCTTATTTTCAATAACTGCAATTAATATGTGAATTAAAAAGCTTATTTTTGTGCAGTCCTACGTATTATCAAGCTCTGTTGAAATGAGCAAGAAGGAACCTTGGATTTAAGAACTTTTGTCAAATCTCAGCCAGAAGTTGCAAGATGTCTTTCATTTCCTCTTGTCCCCTCTTGAATCACTGACTTGTTTTCCAACATGAATTTTTTAAAAAGTATTTGAATGTGCAGGTTAGAATTATGCTTCTCAGGTTAAGCTTTTATTTGTAGAAAAATAATATATATAATGAGGATTTTAAGTGAACGTGCAATTTTGTGTCTCATTATTCAGCTGATAATTGCATAGATTTTTCTCAGTTTAGGCTAAAAACAGATCAATGTACTCAGTTGGACTATGCTGAATCTGATGAAAATCTATAGACAATGCTCACAAACAATGTTAGAAATTCTGCAACTGTTTTGCATTTTGAGTTATCACTTGAAGACAGATTTCTTTAAGGTACCCCTGACTCTTGCATTTTAATCATATATAAAAAGCTTTTAGGATCTGTTGAACTCTAAGGCAATATTTTGATTGTGAGTTCATAAAATAACATTATTTTTATTATTTTAAAAAGAAACATTTTAGGGATACAAAGCAAAAATATTCATTAGATTTCCTATTCTGTGACTCATAAATGAAATGTACAAGTTGTAAAATAAACATGGGTACCATTTTAACTCAGAAAACATTATTGCTCCTAATGATACTTCTTAGATTTACATATCATTTTCGGTTTTAAATCCTCTCATTTGGAGTTATCAAATTGTTATTTCAACTTTCATTAGAAATATGTATGTTTGCTTTCATACTCATTATGTATTTATTTTCTAAGGTAGCTAGAGTATTTAGAGAAGTTTTTCTTTTAAGTTCGCTAACTCCAATTTCGTAGGTCACTCTGTACCATGGCGTGGCTCAGGAGACACGGTTTGGGTTTCGTGGCACTTGTTAGCTCTGCATTCACTTGTAACCAAGTCAGAAAAACAATGACATTCTTTTCCCTCCCAAATTGTGTAGGTAAACAGGCAGTGAGTTGGATCTTCCTCTTCCCAGGATGAATTTTAGGCCATGGTTTTGTTTCAAATCCCCTCTACTGTTGCTTCTGTAGATCATGGTGGAGGACGGGTCTGTCCATAAGAAAGAGCTCAGGGAGGAGGGGGGCTGATACCTGGTGTTATTTCACAGGAGACAGTGGGGTTGTTATAAATTCATCTGACAGCTTCTGAGTCAAACTGAAAGTCATATTGAATATTGACGTCATTGTCATGATGGCCTTGATAATGGTGCAACTTCTGGCAGGCGTAATGAAGTTTATTAAGAAACTAGCCTTATTTTGGCACTGTCCTCTCTCCAGAAAACACTGTGAAGAACAATTTTAGTATGCACAGTGAAAACATTGCTATTTTTCTGGAGCTTGTAGTTCCTTTTTGTACATCACAGATACCAAATATATAAATAGCCAAATATTAACTTCTTTTTTAAAATTATGCAAAGAATTGCATCCAAACATTAGCATGAACTTGAACTGTTCAGAGCTTAGATCAGGGGTTTTGTTCTTTTTTTTTTTAATGGCAGCTTTTTAGAGCTGTTGACCTCGAGAGCATTCTGGTGTTTCAGGGGATAGCATTCCATTTTTCTCTTCACACATAATGAGCAGTGAACTCCTTGATTGTTGTTGTCTGTTCCCTCCACGGAGAGACCACTGCAGCCAACAAATCCAGTGTCTCATGCTGCAGTCTAAACAGAGTGATGCATTGCAGGTGCTTTCCTCGTCTCCTCACACCTCTTGAAAACATTAGGAGGGATTTTCAACTTCCTATTCAACTTTTAAATGGAGAGTCAGGTCAGTCTTTGGATTAGAAAACCAATAAATCTTCCGATTTCACTTATTGTACAAGTATCCAGCTAATATCTGCTGTTATTGTGGCTTGCAGTCCTGTGTCATGTTGACCTCACTTCAGGCTGTTAGAATGATAGCTTAATGAATATATCTGAAGACCCATCATAAATTGCAAGTAAAGAAAACGTCACTTCTCTGATGTTTGTGTATAAAAATTGAACCTTAAATTGCTTTCTCTCTTAATCATTCTTTGTTTGAGTTACCTCGTAGGTGGCCGTTTCCAAAGATGGGAGCTCCGGTGCTGTAAATAAAGTCCAGCAGGATGCAAGGTGCTGAAAAGAGTGACTTCACCAGCTCTGCTGCTCCACTGCTGCAGTGAAATGAATGATTGTTGATTTGTATTTAATGCTCAATTTCCTCTCCATTACTACAAACCATGCAAGGCAGACCTCGTTTCAGGCTATTCATAGGAGAGCTCAATCTATCCGGTTTCACATCTGCTAAAAGCCCCTATGTCATACTAATTACAGTCTTCCCCTGGAAAGAATTCAGGTTTTAAGACCAAAGAAAGATATACTTATTTATAGCTAATGCTCTGGTCTATGTGGTTTGTTGTTTGCAAGCTAGAATCACTCTTGTGCAGTTATATGTACATTCAAAATGCAAGAGGGATACAAAAGCACAGAAAACTAGTGTGATGGTTGTGCCTTTTCTAAGCATTTTACAACAAGTGTGTTCAAAATTGGAACCCACAATGTCTCTGCTTTAATTTATGTGCCATAGCAGTTACTTCTCCTTGGCCCTTGGTCTGTGAACCACCATGGAGCATAAAGTGATATTTGCACTTCCGAAAGATTGGGTCCAGAACATAGGCCAGTTTTGCAGTGTAAGACCTGGAAGGATCGTTTGCCTTGGTGTGTCCAATCCGCTGCTTTTACAAGAAACTGTGGCACATGATCTCTTTTCTGATGACCCTGAATCTTAAAAAATAGCTGTTTGTTCCCCTGTTTCTTCTGAAAGCTTATTCTAGTCGCTGCTCCAGGGTTTTGGAAATATTTTTTCTAAATTTTAAGCTAAATATATTATCACCATTTTTTATCCGTGTATTCTTCTTCATCATTCTACTAAAACTTATGCTTTTTTCCTTTGGCATGTGTTTTGGATGTAAATGCTCTGGAATTGAACTGGAAGGACTAGAGCTAGTAATTTAAGGAGGCAAAGGAACGGATAAGGATTCCCTGGTTCCCCAAGTTCCCCAGTCCCCCCCTACCATGGGAAGCTCTCATGGAGTGCAGGTACAACAGACATCTCTACTAGGTTGATACATTTAACCCAGTGTTTTGCTTTTTAAGTGGTCAATAGCAGATGCTTAAGGGAGGCACAGGAACTCGTCAGGCATGAAATTACATTCCTAGGCTGCAGCAGTCTGCAAGCCAGGGACTTTCTGAGTCAGAGGTAGTTTCTGGTTGCTTAACAGCCCTTGATGAATATTTGATCCAAGAATTTGAATCCAGGCAAGCTTTTAGCACTCAACATCACAGTGTCAGCTCTTCCGCAGCTTCGTATGAATTGCATAAAGACCTGGTGCCTTCTCTTTGTTTTGAACATGCTTCTTAGTGATTTCATACGATGGCCCACATTCTTTCCTGTTATACAAGACAGGGAATATGGTTTACTACTCTGTGTCAGAATTTACTAAGTTTCTCCCCTTTCAGTTCACTCTTGCAGTTTTCTTAGTTTTCTTACAGTTACTATAAAACATGGAGATCTGTTGTATTCTTTTGTCTTAACCTTTGTCACAGTCAGCTTTTGTTTACGTTGCATTTTTTTCTGCTTTACATTTACTTTCACAACTTGCTCTGGAATCGGGAATACTGTTGAAGCCAGTAGCAAGTTGCTACCCACTGAATATATCTGATATCACTTTCAATGGAAAAAAAACCAAACCAAACCAACTTAAAAACACGACTGTTAATGTTCCTTCAGTCTGGGCTGGGGATGGTTTGTTTCTCCTCAGCTTGAGGTTTTTTTTCAGGCTTCTGGGGCTTATCCCCCATTTGATGGAGTTCTCTTTTTCCATAGCATGATTCCGATTAAGCGTCCTGCTTCATGTTCATTGTTCTGATTGATAGCAGACATAAACTTGCCTATACTGACAGTGTTTTCCCAGATTGCTTGTGGTACTTGCCCCCTGCCCATTACAATGTGGCTTTGCTTTGTCTTGCAGAACATCTTTCACTTGCAACAGAAACTGAAGTCCTTTGCCTTAGTATCATTTGCAAGCTCATGCTTCCTTTTTGGCAAATCTCAGTGCCTTCCTACACTGCTTGATATCTTACGTCATAGTATTCTTTGGTCACTCATTTCTCTATTACATTTTATTTTTTTTGTTTACTTGAAGGAGCCTTTTGCAGTGAGTCTTTATCTCCCCAAGTAGAAATGTCTCTATAAGTTTTTATCTGGGTTTATGTTTATGTGATTTTGGTTTAGTTTAAGGTTTTATGGTTTATTGATGTATTTTATCAGAGTTAGGTTGATAGTTGGACTAGATGATCTTAAAGGTCCCTTCCAACCTAGACAATTCTATGATTCTACGATCTTTCCATGTTATGCAAGTTCCTACTAGTTAAGCACATTTGAGCCGGGTCTCTGCAGCCAGGAAGCATCTTTAGTTGTCCTCCATATGTTGTCTGCTTCTATTACATTCACCAGGATTTTGAGTTCCACTGTTTCAATAACTAGACTCCTTGTCACAAATCAAAATTAGCAATGGTTTCCAGTATGCTTTGGGAAATTGAAAAGCCATTCAGAATAATAAGGTTACAGGGTTTTTTAGTATTCTCAATAACATTTTGTCCTCCTTCAGTGTGCGGATTTTTGTGCTTGTTTAAAATGTTGTTCTGTACTGTAGTGATGACTTTTCTTTCAAAAAACTGAAAAAAGAGAAATAAAATTATCTCACATTTTGGCTTGTAAATCAGAAGGATGAAGTCAAGGATTTCCTCCTTCAGGCTTTATTCTCACAATTAGGTAGTGTTAGTGAAGAGTTTCTGTTGTTAGAGCAACAACTGCTAGAGAGCAACTACTGGAGAGCAACATAAAAACAACGTATCTGCCTTAATTGGTTCCTGTGGATATTACAAATGAAAGTTTTTGCATTAATTAAAACCTATAGATTGAGTGGAATTTTCGGCTTATCTAAGTGTGCACTTGACTGTTGAACAGATGGCCAAGTTTTCATTTTGTGAGTATAGTTAGTAATTTCCCCTTTTTTTGGATGGATTTACCCTTGAAATGGGAAAAAAGGACTATCTTATTTTAACTCAGAAAACAAGACATGTCAGGAGCAGAGTGTTTTGTTGGTATTTTTTTAAATTTCCTTTTATTTCAGAAGAATGTTACAACATATAAAAAATTGCATTTAAAAATCTGTGATTTTTCTATTGGAAATAAGGTGTAGCCTGTTGGAATTGCAGACTTTCAGAGACACTTGTATTGCAGGTGTTTTAGGACAACATTTAAGTGCCCAAAAGAATCTTATTTTTTAAATTTCATATGACGTTATGTGATGCATCATTTCCTTGTGCATGCTTCAACTACAGCAAATTATTCAATACATAAAAGTCTTTTCTTTAAAAAAAATTTTTACTCCCATATGGTCATTTGTCTGTGAAATACACATTACATTTAGTGCTTGTTTATATTACAGCAAAATGATTCTTGTAGATGGCCCAAACTACCAGCATCATGTTGCTTGGCGAAAGAATGAGAAAAAGTTTAACTCCTTCACGAGATGTGAATCATAGAATCATGGAATCGTCTAGGTTGGAAGAGACCTTAAAGATCATCTAGTCCAACCATCAACCTAGCTCTGACAAAAAAATAAATAAGAAATAGGAAATAAAAATTACTAAACCATATTCCTGAGGACCATGTCTACCCATCTTTTGAACAGCTCCAGGGATGGTGCCTCAACCACTTCCCTGGGCAGCCTATTCCAATGCTGGATAACCCTTTCGGTGAAGAAATGTTTCCTAATATCCAATCTAAACCTCCCCTGGCGCAACTTGAGGCCATTTCCCCTTCTCCTATCTCCTGTGACTTGGGAGATGAGATCAACCCCCGCCTCTCCAGACCCCCCCTTCAGGTAGTTATAGAGCACGAGAAGGTCTCCCCTCAGACTCCTTTTCTCCAGACTGAACAACCCCAGCTCCCTCAGACTCTCCTCATAATCTTAGTCCTCATAAGACTTACTGTCCAGACCCCTCACCAGCTCTGTTGCCCTTCTCTGGACCCGCTCCAGCACCTCAATGTCTTTTTTGTGGTGAGGGGCCCAAAACTGGACACAGTACTCGAGGCGAGGCCTCACTAGTGCCGAGTACAGGGGGATGATGACCTGAGTGGTGGAGGGGAACTTGTTGCAATGAGAGAAAACACAACAGCAGCAAAACCTTTCTATGATTCTATGAAAACCAACCAGAGCTGAACCAAACCAGAACCTAATTGGCATTTAATCTTCTAGATGTGATGAATGGGATTGTCCTTTGCATTGTTGTCATTTTGGTTACCTTTGGATGTCCTGTCATGCAGATTTTATGTTCCTGGTGAGGGTGTACTTTTACACTGCTAAGGGTTACTAAACCATGCCTGCAAAATTATCTGCGTTGTATATGATGATGTTTCTGCACCGTCCACGTGAGGCGTGGTTAAGGAATTTTTTCTTCTTGTTGTTTTGTTTTTTTTTTTTAACCAGAAAATCACAGTCTAGTCTGTAAAATATTATAGATTTATTCTTATCATGCAGTGATGACAGGAAACAATAATCTGAAGCTATTCAAGGAACTCTGATGTAAGCTGATAAACCGGTTTGCTCTGGTTTTGGCTTTTTGGGAAATCTGGAATACTGTTGACAGGAAAGACATGCTTTAGCTTAGAAAGGTTCCAATAAGAAAATAATTCTGTAATGTAATCTCCTGCTTTGGCAGGGGAGTTGGACTAGATGATCTCTATGGTCCCTTCCAACTCTAAAAAATTCAGTGAAATTCAGTGAAAATTCAGTAATGTGATCAGACACCACAAACTTAGAATGTTGTGGCTCATTATAAGAGAAAAGCAAGTGTGTACTGTTTAAATCAAGGCCTTTGTCCTTGAGACAGTGTGGGCAGTTGAGTATCATTCAAATTCAGTATCAAAAAATTAATTACTACATTAAAGAGAACCTGCCAGAGTCAAGTGAAGTTCATGGCCAGGTGTCTTACTTGCATCAGTGATTTTCTTTTGTACAAGAATCATGCTTCCTGTGTCCAACACATTGAACCTCTATGTAAAGAAAGAGCATTTTTATATAGAGAGATACAAACACACCATAAATCATATGTTGTTTGCAATTTCTTGGTACTAAGTGTTTATGGTTTATGAGTCACAGCTGTTGAAAAGCTTATGATGAAAAAATGATACCTTAGAAATGGCTGCAGAATTATGAGCTTCAGTTTATTATTATTCTTTTTTAAATATGGCAGAGTTCTGATCCTCAAATTAATTTCATTCACTCAGTTGCAGCAATTGTATAAATCCAGCAGGAAAATACCTGCATAAGTAGATATATGACAATACTATTTGCGTCCTTTTTACATACGTACTTACACTGACGAGCATTACAAATGCCATTTCTAAGGCATTTTCTCTTAAATGGAGTGAGATTTTTTTCCCTTCCCTGTATTTGCTCTTTAATGCAGAAACCCAGTTTGAATACCAATCTCAGAAACTTTGAAAATTTTCCAATACTCTGTTGTTTGTTTGTTTGCTTATTTGAAATAGGCTGTTTATACTTGTTAGAAGCTCTCTGCTCAACCTTTAAGGAAATCATGCTTCATTACATTAAGAACACCTGAATTCTGTACGTTCACAAAATCTTCAGCAAGAATCAGTAAAACCAGTTTAAGCTTAATTTACCATATAGATAGAAGATTTTCATCTGAGCAATGAAAGTCAAATATTGCCAGCTGAACAATGCAGTGACAGCCACCTACTCTCAACGGCAGCCGTATTAATAGTTCTTATAGCGATGTAAAGAAATACTTTATAAATACTCAATATTTCTATATTGAGTTTATTATTATATTTATAATATAATTGAGTTTATTATTATATTTATAACACTCAAAAATTTTTTGAGGTCTAAGGATTTTCTTCTGAAGAGCAATGGGAGCTCCTTGTATTCTTGAAACTGTTTAAATTTTGAGGCCTGTCTGTCTATCCAAATATGCCCTGGGCTTCCCTTTATGCCTACCTATTGCTAGTATTTCTGTGATGCTCATTTATGTCATATTCAGGTACTTCACATGCTTCAATACATTAATCTTCACAGCAATGCAGGGAAGTCTAAAAGCCTTGCTGTTCTTTCTCACTTTTCTGGATAGAAACTTTAAGCAAAGTAGTAGTGTAGAGAGCTTTCTCATGCCTGCATAAGACATCTGTGAGAAACTGAACACTGGGAAGTGAATTCTATTCTGGTGCTTCTATGCTGAAACATCCTTATGTCCAAAAGCACGTGAGAAGCATCATGTCCAGTGCTAAGGACTGACATGCTTCCAGGAACTCCATAGTTTGTTTGAAAACCAAAAAAAGGCTTCAATAGAGAAAAAAAGTGATCCCATATGTAATTTTGCAAATTCAATCACATGCATATAAAGTTAGTTATGTTCTTCAAAAATACTGGGAAAAGCTTGTCAAGGCTTTTCTGACTTCTTGAGAGTTCTTCTGAGTTCTCCTTGTCTTTGCTGATTCAAAGAGGGGTTCCTGCAACTCTGCTTCTCCAAAATGTGGCCTGGCTCAGCCCTGTGGTTTCTTTGTAGAAAGCAATTGTGGGATTGCAGCCTGAAATAAGTGAAAGAGCTTTTCCTGTTCTTCCATTCCCCCTAGATACAAGCTCCCACCTCTCCTCTTGCACAGATGCTAAAGTTGACTCTCTGAGGTGGGTCCCAGCAAGGCTGTGTGAACAAAGGAGCCTTCCCACAAAGGCGGGCACAGGAAACCATGGCTGGGGGGAAAAGCACGGAGAAAGCTGGGGTTTAATTAGGTGAAGGGGGTGTGACTCTAACTAAGTTTGCTGGAGATGGCAAAAAATCTTGAGCCATGGTGGGTTGTGGCCTTTGTAGCCTCCATAACCAGCAAATGGTTGTGATGACAGGACAGTCTTTACCAATGTACAGTATTTTATCATCTTAGAATCACAGAATGGTTTGGGCTGAAGGGACCTTAAAGATCATCTAGTTTCAACTCCCTGCCCTGGGCAGGGACACCTCCCACCAGACCAGGTTGCTTCAAGCCCCATCCAACCTGGCCTTGAACCCCTCCAGGGATGGGGCAGCCACAGCTTCTCTGGGCAACCTGTTTCAGTCCCTCAGCCTAACCTAATCTTAGGTTAGATATAGAGGGACAGCTGCAAAGGATAAAGCTGGAGATATTGACCTTCTCATACAAAATCACCAACGTACTTTGTTTTGAGTGAAAGTAATGAGGTTTTAAAAAAACAATCTCATTATTTCCCTTGGCACATGGCCATTGCTTTGTCTTGCATTGGGTTACCCTAGTCATCTGTTGATGTTTTCGTTCATACCGAATATGTATAGGCTATATGATCAATAACTATTTTTTTCTTCTCCCAGTTAGAGGTAAATCCCACCCACTCTAAAGCCTCTGAATACACCAGTAAGCAAGTAACTATGCCATAATTTTCAGAACAATGGTACACTGAATTTTACACGCCTCAGCCTCTGGGGTTTTGGATTTCAAGCTGTGGTTCAATGCTGCTACCCTGTATTTAGTTCAACTCTGCTTTCTGAAAATACTTTCTGACTTTTCTAAATTTGCTTGTTCTTGTGCTGTGTAAGATGTTTGTTGTTTCACTGGGAAGCCATCTGCTGTTATGGGACATGCCTGTGTGTGCAAATTAAATTTAACAAGATTGGACAGGATGGCAGTGGTCAAGATCGAATAGGACTCATGCAGAAAGCTTAAGGCAGTCCCATGCAAAATTGGGTTGATGTGAGCAACTATTGCAACTGTCCTGCCCAGCACCATCGTGGAGCACTTGTGTAGGGCATTGGTTGAGGGATTCAAGCTCCCTCCATTTTGTAACAAAACGATGGACAACTGTTCCTCATCTGCTGAAGGTGTGGTTGATTTATAGCATTGACAGAGCAGGAAGCACCAGACGTTGCCTAAGGATCCCTCTCCTGACAGGTAATGGCTGAATATGGGAGGATGATTCTGTGTGGAGGATGGCTTTTTCTCTTGGTTAATTGAGGGACTGCAGAAGGGTAAAGGCTTTCTTTTATTTGTTGTGCTGACCTGTCCTGCTCCTTCTGTTTATTTGCAGAATAGAGTGTGATTGAGAAACACGTGCACTGGCGAGGCTGTAGGATTTGTTGTCCTCAGCTGGCAAAAGGAAGGAGCAGCCTTCGCCCATAACATGATTAGTACATGCTAGTGAAGCCATATAGGGTGCAGCAGGAGACCTACATCTTTCCGCTAACCCATGTATACTGAAAATCTAAATCTAGATTTCAGTTTGCTCAAGTATCTGTAATCTTGGGAGACATTCTAATTCTGTCTGAATGCTGTTCTTTTTCTAAAATGCATGCAAGAATATGTACTTTTGTATTTACTTTTTTTGATTTTGGTCTTCTGCTCTGTAGTAACTGTTGAACTGGTAGTTTTTGTAACAACCAGCTGTCCTAGGAACTGTTGAACTGAGCTCATGTGATGATGTTACATGCTGTGGAATAACACAAGAAACCATTTTTAAAATTTTATTTCAGTAAAAATTACATTTGAGATACAGCTTCCATTTGGCTTCCTTTTTCAGGCTTTCTGCCTTTTTTGTCTAATATTAACCACCAAACCCTGTGATTCAGGCATGTTTATAGCATGAGACTGAATTTTATGATGGAAGTAGCATCCAGCAGTCTACTGGCCTAGGAACCTGTCTGTAGGAAGTTCCTCAAGTTTTCAAAAGTACAAATAGGAAAGTTAATCAGATTACAGGTCTATTTTGACTAATCCAGTTGATTCAGTTGAGAGGTTTTGTGGGGACTTATTGCTATAAATGTGTTGAAGTAGACGTTTCAAGTAACACTTTTATTTTACTTTTTCTTGTAGAGTGCTACTTTTTAGTATTTTTTTCAGGAGCCTCTTATAATTTCTTCTTCAGCTTTGTTTTCAAGTGCGGATCTGACCTTGTTTGTATCGAACTCTCAAAAAGAGTTAAAATAAAAGGACTGTTTAAGTTTTGCATCACGACACAAGGAAATACCAGAACTACACAGCCCAGTTGCATTTCATCCAGGGCCAAAAGGAAAGCAGATCCTCGTGACCATGGTGGTGGCTTGACAGAGCCTCTTGGTTAGACATTTTCATAAAAGGAAATGATTTGTCCTGTTTCTTTATTTACTATGCCACGTGATGCTGAGTTTTAATGAACTGTCAGCTTGCTGTGGTTTATTCCTTTTCATGATAGACAAAAGAAAAAGAAATGTTGAAATTGAAAACAGTCATGTTGCTTGCATCTCTTTTTTTTTTTTCTCTTTCTGGAACCAGTGAATGCCCAACGGGCATTATAATGGATGGGTGTCACTTTACAAAAAAGTCTTCTGTTGGTTTATGCTTTTAAATGTTTTAGCTTTCCACAGGACTTTGACAGTGATTTTCTGATTGCCCCAAGTAAAGAACACAAAATATAGTTCATTTCCTTCAGTAAAAATGAAACGGAACAACTCTGCTAATGTCCTTTGCATGGGAGAAAGGTTCACGGATCCTGGAAACCGAGCCAGGGCTTGTCCCATGATGCAGACATTTGCTACCTTCTTGGCTCTCAGATAACAAATAATTAAAGTGTATGTTTTTTACAGCATCACCGTTATTGGCATTAATTTGTATCAAACACAGAAAACAGGCTATTTTGAGGTATGTATACTCACTGTATTTGATCTAGCCAGGTAATGGGAATAGCTGTGGTCCCTAATGAGATTTCTTTTAATGTATTGCTTCAGCCTTGTTCTTGGCAGCAATCAACCCCTTTACCTCTTGGTGGCTGACACCAAGGAGAGCCAAATGGTGCAGGAGTTCCTCAGTGCATTACCGCTGCGGCAACCGAATGAAGAAATTTGCTTTGTAACTGCTGGTGTTTTTGTTGTTGTGGTTCTGTGGATAGGCGTCAGCATCGCCACTGACTCCCTTCAAAAAGCTAAATTGAATTATAAACATAATTATTTTTCCTACATTGAGTCTAAACACTGTGTACTTATGGAGTTGGCTAAGCAAACCCTTTCACTCCCTCTATGTGCTTCTACATAATAAACAGTCACTTTTATTTGCATGCTCTGTCTAAATTTAACATTGGGCCACCCAGCTGTGGCAATGAATGTGTCTTGAGAGACCATCTTTGGTCTTGGGGACTGAATAGTCCTGGCTATAGAAGGTCAGGGGAGCAAACCAACAATGCTAGAAGAGATGATTATCCAATTCCCATGTTTGCTGCAGTGTAAAAGGCACCCCTATAGCCTCCTCATGGCCCCCAACACTACAAAACAGATATTGTTGGTAGAGATTATGAATTCCAGTGCTCTTTACTGTGTGTATCTACTTTTCTATCTGTATATGTTGCAATAAAACAACATGCACAAGGTTATAAAAATAGCCTGGAAGTGATTGACATGCTAATAATGCTCAATCAAGTCAATAATGTTCATGTAACAAGCTCCTGAGAAAATAATATTTTTGGTCAATAATACACTTTTTAAAAATGAACTGTTTGTTTTTAATTAACCTCATATTTAGCAATTTAGTCATGCCATGTCCATCAAGCACAGCAGAGAAAAACACGTGCTGTCTTGAAATGCTGCGTTGTTGCCTTAAACTTTCATCTCTTCCTTCTTGGCTTTCTCTTCTGCATTCCACCTTAGCATGTTTTGGAGGATTGAGGCAAATCATGGCTTGTCATGTTACTTCGAACTTAGTGCTCCTCCTTTGTAAGAAGGGTGTTAGGTGATTCATCTGTGACAGAACATCCCATTATGTTGTGACAGACTGTCAAGGTGAACCTGCTGTAAGTACTTAACAACAATATAGTGCTTCTAATGTGTCACTTGGCACTTTTTTCATTTCTTTTATTTTTCTTTTTTTCCTCTTTTTTTTTTTTTTTTTGGCTAAGGGCTGACAGATTTTAATCCATTAAGTGATCCAAAAAAACAGTGTTTGGAATTGTGTAATGCTCAGTAAAATTGAGCAGGACAGACAGTGCCCACAAATTCCCGATGGGGAGGAAATGGGTCCTGTGGTCTTAAGACTCTTCTTGTCACATGACGTTAAGTAGTACATTGTAGGGTTTTGTTTGGTTTGGGTTTTGTTTGTATCTTTTAAAGGAAAAATTATATGCAATTATCAGGGGAGGAATTTTTAAAAAGAAAATGGATTCATGTCCTAGTTATGAAGGAGATCTGAAATAAATTCTAATAGTTGTGAGATGACTTTCAGATACTTAATTCCCTGCGTTGTTTTGTTTCCGTACTTAGTTCAGCGGTTCCCTGGCCAACCCTCTGCCTCCTGGCTGCTCCGGGGACTTCACAGTAGCACCTTTTCCCAAGGGCTTGTGATTAATTACAGCATCCTTCCAGCCCTCTCATTAAAAAAAATAAAAAATGTACCTGTCAGCATAGTCAGACTGTGTGTGGCTGAATTCATATGAAAAATAGGAGGATGAAGTTGAGCTTCAGACAACTTAGGGACTGCTGGCTGCTGAGTGCTTTTGTAACTAATGAGTCTTAATTAGGTGCCTAAATGTTATGTTAGAAATCTGTCATTAAGTAACTATTATTTTGACAGTTTTTGTGTGCCTCTGGGTTCACGAATGCTCCCATCATAGTGCCTATAGGAACCAGCACATTCTGCTGATGCCAAATTCACCTTTCTTCCCCAAAATCAGTAGTAAATTGAAGACTTACCAAAAAATCTGGCTCAGGGTTTTGAACAAAACTGCAGTAGATGACATCTATCAACATGTGATGTCTGAGCAATGTGTTTAAAATAAGACAAATTCTAAAGGTTAAAGGGAAGACAATAGGGGAATCTAATGCATTTTCAATGCAAAAAATCAAACTTGTTTAACTCTTCAATATTTCTCTGAATTGTGTTATTTTTCTTTGCCCTGATGATAAGTGAAACCTACATCTAGTACCCCTTGGGGTAAAGGTTGCAGTGGTTTGAATTCCATGTGATCTTGGTTTAAGTGCTTTTGCATAGCATGCAGAATAGTACCCAGTTTTATGTAATTTTTGACCTGTTCTAACAGTACTGATTACACTGCCTAACATTTTGGTTTAAAAATAAAATTTCAAATTTTTGAAGATTTGGAGAAATGGTGACACAGTTTCTGTCTGCCCTTGGATTCTTCATCACAAGTCCCTGTGGTAGATTGCTAATATCGTTGGCTAACTAACAGCCAAGCTAAGAGCTTGAATGTCTTCTGTAATCCACCTTCTTTGGATAAAGACCAGGCTGGTTTTGTTCTAGTGTTCATTTTTAAGTCGTCAGAGTTACGGAAAAGATAGCTGTGCCAGGACCTGATATTTGCAGCCTGAGTGCTGCACTGTTCACGGAATGATAAAGACCGAGAGGTGGGTCAGAGGGATGGTTGCTACAAGCACTGTTCATAAATGTACATTTTTTCAGGTTTTTTTCTGCAGTTGAGGTAAGTTAAAACAATATTTTTCAATCATTGGCCTAAATAAAGACTTAGAGAAACTGTTTCAGGCTCATTTCACAGCAAAGAGATGAAACCAGAGATGAAATTAGGTCAGAATAAGTTTTGTAAAATAAATAATGTGTAAGTATGTAATTTTTAAGTTCCTTTTAAGAGGGTAAGGTGATGGCACACAAATGCATTGTGCTGAACAAGGCAAGACCAGGATTGAAGCATTAGTCAAGAGAGAATAGGAAAAAATACTTTATCTTGGTAACAATAGGGTGTTGCTTTAAAGAAAGCAAAAGAAAGATTTCAAGAAAAGCATATTCTCAGTTGCCTATATTGTTATGAAATGAAGAAATTCAGACTTTTTGGGTTTGCTCTCTTCATCTATATCTTGTGCTTACTTTGGTCTGTGTTACTCTTGTTTCTGAATAATTTTTTCAACTGCGGGATGAGCCTTTGATATAATTATTAAAAACTATTGGAAATTTCTTTTAATAAAGGTAAAGTGCCTTTCTTTCTAAAATGGTGCAATATGTATCAGTGAAGAGAACCAAGCTTCATAAAAATGGGATTTTCATGTGCTCTGCTTCTTGCAGATATGTTTGTAAGTGCAGAATGAAGTGACTGTCAGATATCTAAGGAGCACGTTTATCATCGCTTTATTTGTATTATGCTTAGTTTTCTGAGTCAAGCAAAATGTCTTCTCTACCTGTTTTTTGCAGAAAAAGAGGAATTATTATGGTATTTTAGCCTTTCGTCACAAAGTTTTGCTTGCTGTAGTTCTACTGTAATCTGCGGGGTTTTGTTGGTCTGACATTTTGCTGTTTTAATTGTTTCACTGAACTCTGAGCTGACCGCTTAGTCTTCCACATATACAGTAAGCATAAGTTGTGTTCAATAACTTTTCCAGGAGAGGAGGAAACTCTAGCTCAGGTTGCAGTAGGATCTCATGGGCTGAATTCCAATCTAAAATGTGCCTAGTGAAATCTCCACATTTACCTTAAACATTCTTCTGGGTAGTAAAAGCCGAACTCTTTGGAACAGGATGAGTACTGGACAGTGGTGTCTCTGGGTAATTTTGGTTTTGCTCTCTCCATCTATATACACGTGCTTGTTTTGGCCTGTGTGCTCCCATTTTTGTATTTTTTGGGAATATGGTGCTCCTTTTATGTCCTCTTTCTAAAAGCAGGAAATACACCTGATGGCAAATTGTTATTATATTTAATCTAATCTAATTATTTAATCTAATCTCTTTTAAGAAGAACTTCAGTTTGCACTCTTAACCCCAAATATCCATTTATAAATAATTTTAAAAATATAGATTAGTCACATCAAAAGGGAAAGGAATAGGGAGTAAAAAACAAAACCGAAACCAAAAAAACATGATCTAGAGAAAATATCTTAAGGAAATGCTGAGCATCTGCAATTAGCATTGACTTGAATTTGAATAAATCCAGCAAAAGACTGCAAAATATATTTTACTTTTTTCCCGAGATGTAGTGTCTTTCCTCTTTGAAAATATTGAATTAAAAAAAATAATTCCAACCAACAATACTTTTGATAATATTATAGTATTGGACTTCAAGATTTGCAGAAGCTTCTTTCAGGGTTTGATTTGGCCTGTGTTTTGTTTTGGTATTTTTTTTAATAAGAAAGGATCAGTAAAGCAGATGTTGTTCCAAACTCTCCGTAAAAATGGGCTGACAATGAATTGCAAACGTTGTGAGAAGGCAGCCTCTGCTTTCCATGTCTAGTTCATGGAAAACATCAAAATGCCAACTGAACTGTGCTGGAGGAAGATCTGGCCACAACTGCCCTTAATTTCTCACAAAGCTGCTGAAGATAGGTTAGAATAAGCTGATTTTCAAGGTATTTAGTTTGAACCAGGCTTTGAAGTTTGGTTCCTTACTTATAAAATGAAAACACTGTGGAAATTAATGGTCTCAGACTGTGCTTGTCTGGAGTTTGATGGGCACAAGTGTTGCTGAGAGGGCAAAGAAATAGAGACGATCTGTGTATGAACATAAACCGGTGGAAATTCAGTCTGGCACATCTTCATAGCTTCATATGCTTTTGCAGCCCTTCTCCAATGCTCCTCCAGTCTTCGTTGGCTGGTCTTGAGCTGCCTGAGCATGTTGTCTTCTCAGGGAGAGTGCTCCCCATGTGGTGGCTTCATGTGTAATGTGCAGGAATAGCTGAGCCTGCAGCCCAAGTTGCCCATGCACCCTTAGGGGTGTCCATGTTCTCCTGCACCATAGAAGAAGGATGGAGAACCCTTGTGTGCATGTGAGCATGCCTTCCAGTGGAGTATCCTTCACTTGATAGCAAGTAAAGTAGAGGGGAATGATGACTAAACAACTCTGATGATCCACAGCTTCTTTCCTTCACAGCTCTTTTTTTTTTCTTTTTTTTTCTTGGTAACTGTTTAGATTTTGCTTGCAAATGCAATAAACTCACATGTCTTTAAAAAATGAGATACAGAGAGAAGGACTAAAGCTTGTTAGCTTATGCTGAGGACTGACTAAAAAAACTCAATATGAATTCCACAAGCAAATTAACTGTGACACTTCTGTAAATTTAGAAAAGCTCCTGCCATATTCAAGCAATTTTTAAAAGCATTGTATTTTAGTAAACTCAGTTTAACTGCCATTTTGCTTTTTCTGAATTTGCTTCCCATCACTACTGATTATCCAGATTTTTGTGCCTGAACCAGAGCTTTCTTATTGATCTGCTCCTCTTACCTGACTATTCCTTTACTGTATCTTAATCCATGGTACCTTCAGCTCCGGACAATTGATTTTCTGTGGAAGTCAGTGGAAAACTGACATACATTGAATTAAGCAGAAGCAGCAGGTTCATTATAAGGTGGAACCAACAGACAGAAAAGGCTCTATAATAGAAGCACATGGCATTCATTTGGGGAGACTACTAAAATATAGTTTTTTGCATGATGGGAGGGAAGTTCTGCCAAGCTGTGAGTAAATTGCCCTAGTACAGGCTAATGATTGTAGATTGGTTAATTTTGCTTATTACTATTTTTATGTTAATGCTGAAGAAGCATATACTTTTCATGTGTGTCTGTGAGAGCTAAAAGAGTCAGGTTTTCTTCCTGGAACTCAATTAAAAGGAACACCATGCCTTAGACAAATTATAAAAATATTTTGGCTCATAGCATTAAAACTTCAAAATGTTTAAGTCTTGATGAATTCCCTTTTTGATCTGTGTAAAAATGGGCCATGGGGCCATGCTGCATCAAGGGTATACAGAAAATTCCTGATCTGAACACCGCAGCATGGTAGCTGTGTTTTGTTTGAAAACTTGTCCAAACCCTCTGTTTTAATAAAAGGTACCGTTGTTGTTAATAAAAAGCTTCCTCTGAGTTCAGTGGGTTTGGATAAAACTATAGTGACTTCTATATAGTGAAATATTTGTGTGTTGGTAGAGCACCCAGTGACTTTGATTATCTGGGATGTTGGCAGGTGTTCCTCACAGATTTTGTGTTTTCAGAGTACTATGGAAAGTTCTGTGTTAGCAAAATGGCCAATTCTCAAGTCACGATTGAGCAACTTTAATTTAAAATAGCTGGGAATTTAAAATAAATGGAAATGTATTTGCTTATATGGTAAGTGGGTGGACGAATACTTTGGGTTTTAGCATTTTGTGATATATTTTCTCATTACACATTGAAAAAAACTCAAGTTTTTTTTATCCCCATGTAAGCCAAGACGAGCATTTACTCAAATCTTCTTTTAAGGGTTTTTCATTGTTTTGACATAAGCTGCTTCATTCAGATATAATGCCGCAAGTTTCAACATTTCCATTATGAGTAAGCCATTTGATTCTTCTATAATTCCAAGGATTTTATATATAACCATATATCTTATTAACAGCAGATTTCAGTAACAACCAAACCAAGGAATTCTTTTACATTTGGTGCTTGTTGTAGGAATTCAAATTACATAATGGCTCCACTAATAAATAAAAGAACGAGGTAAACATCATTTAGCTTGTGAGCAGACCATGTTTCATGTGACGCTTATCAGTCTGCAGTCTGGCTCTGCTTTACATTTTCTAAGAGTTTACCAAGACAAATGTAAGAGCGAGTATATCTTGGCTTCCTCTGTAGAATGAGTTTTAAAGCCCAGGAAAAGTTCTGGACAAGCAACCTATGCCCCAGTCCGGCACAGGATTTAAGCTTCTCTCTCCTTGCAGAGAAAGAGGTGACACGGTTGGTGGGCAAGTGATGGTTTAGAGCTCAGCTACGTTGGGTACCTGTTGCAAAGATATCACTTCTTAAATTGTATTATTCCCATCATAATGACTTTACATTAAAAACTTAGTCCTGAGGCATCATTTACAGTCACATAAGCTGAAATGCTATTTAATGCACCTTAAAGATGTTCCAGCCGCATAACACTGACATGAACTTCACTGACATCTGTACTCTTACAGCTCTTTGCTTTACCTGAGACTGAGAGCATCTACTTAGGAAGACCTCAATGACAAAAATATGGAAATATGGGTGGAAATAACTCTTGGTCACTACAGTCAATTCGTAGTGCACCCAGAGGTGTGATCACAGCCTTTTTGGGTGCTACTCAAGTGATGTAGCTACAGTACCCTCAGATTTCAGCGGGACATAACAGAGTGTTTGTAAGGGGTAGAAGAGGGTTGGGATACCCCTTTCCATTCTCACAGCATTCTGTGAGCAGAAACCCAGTTTTGCCATGTTCTGGACCTGATGGAATTGTTCAAGATCAGGTTGGACGGGACTTTGAGCAACCTGGTCTAGCGGGAGGTGTCCCTGCCCAGGGCAGAGTGTGGGACTGGATGGTCTTTAAGGTCCCTTCAAACCCAAACCATTCTATGATTCTATGCGGCAGCGTTGTAGACTGCTTTACAAAAATGAACTCTGAAGGTCAATACGATTTCCACTAGTTTGTTACACAAAAAAGGCAGGAGAGGAAAAAGCTGTAGTAGAGGTCATGGAATGTCTGATGAATTGCATGTGAAGAGTTGCCTTCTTACGGTGTCTTAACTATTGTTGAAGCTCAGGGAGTTTTTTTCTTTTTAACTGTTGCATTTGTGGAATTTGGAACTGTGGAACTGTTCAAACCATTGATTAATTTTGACTACCACACTAAGTAATGGAGTAGGACTTTCCTCATATTGAAACACTAATTTTATTTTGTAAACTGGATTCACTGAACCCAAAAATATCTTGCTGGCTTCTATGAGAAGAGGTACCAACACAGGAGATACTAAATCTACAGTGTCAGGGTTTCACCTTATTTTGCTAGCTAGGTATTGGGGAATTCATAACTTTTGAGTCGGGTGAATTCAAGTCCTGCCTGTGTGACCAAAGATAATTAGACCTGATGCAGAAAAGGGTGACTAAAGCATAGGGACATCCTAAGAATAGCAGAAATCCTCTATTTTCAAGAGTAGTCCTCAGAGTCTTTTGGCATTATGAGGTGCCCACACTGTCTCTAACCTTTATAGTGGTTTGTCTCTTGTGGGATTCAGTCCATCCCACTGCTTCTAGGGTCTCCAAACCTAATGCCATAAGTGAAGTGAGCAGCACTGCAAACCACAGAGGCCAGCCTCCATGCTAGGCCCTCCTTGTGTGCTACATGCCTCTTCAGTTCTTTTCTTTCACAGTAGGAAATCACTGGGCATTTCTCAGGAGACTTCTACTAGTACTTTTGGACCAAGTCTTAACCACTACCATCTCAAAGGCCTTCCTGCTTATTCACCCTATCTTTTCCTAGACTAGATTATTTTCTCAATTATTTTTCTAGATTATTTTGCTCCGAGTTCTTTATTCAGAAGACTAACAATCAAGGCTAAGTCTCTGAAGTCTTGTATGCTCTCTGGGATCTAGCAGAACAGAATCTCTTTTCCATGTCAGGATATCTGCTTTTTCACTGGCAGCATTTTTCCAATGGTTGTAGCACCTTGCCCCACGGATAACTGCAAGGAAAGTGGTTAGATTTCTTTCCTGTGTGGCCCTTGGCTGAGGGTCTAAATAAACACAGAATTTGGTCCTTGTGTAACACTGTAAAACTTTCATTGTGTCCCGTTTTCTGTCATATACAAAGCACACTAATAATTCAGTATTTTGGAGATTTGCATTTCACTGTAATTCATTCATATAGCATGGAGAATTATAAAAGGAAAAAAGATTCTGATTTTTATTTTTCTTTCATTGGATAAAACCCCTAATAAAATATTATTTAAAATAATTACGTACATATGTACTTATGTACAGGAGTAAATTTATTAGAGACTGTGGAGCAGCACTGATATAAAACAAGAAGGAGTGAACAGCAAATCAGTTTTCTAACAGTATTCCTGCGATCTTTCCTTTTTGCCAATGTGCTACAGCTGGCTGATGCTACTACGCTGTCAAATTGTTACAGTATTTGTACTTACACTGTAGTATTTACCTACCGTTGTTGTGGTTTAGCCCCAAGAGGCAGCTCAGCACCTCATAGCTGTTCCCTCCCTCCTTCCCCCATAGGATGGAGGAGAGAATGGAAGGGTAAAAGTGAGAAAACTTGTTGGTTGAGATAAAGAGCATCACAAGAGTATAGATGCTGTCATGTTTCTGATACTCTAATGCCCTGGACCAGTTTTTGTGCTTGCCTTGTGATAGATGAGGAGCCATCCCACATGTTATTTGGCTCCGTATCTTGAAACAGAGATTTCTTAAAGTGCCTAAATGAAGATTCATGACTTTCCATGGGAAATCTGAGGGACCAACAACTCTTTCTTTCTTCAGTGATTTTTCTTTCGTGACTGTTTCTGATTGCAAGAACTGCATGACAGAAGATGTGATGTGGCAACCACAAAATATAGCATCCTTGTACTAATGAACTCTAAAGTCACATATTTCAACAAATACATAAGGAAGCAATATATTATGTTTGTACCATAGCAAGATGTTTCTGCTTCTTCCAAAAACCTGGAACTTTGGAGGGAGTTTTTCTCTGAAGATATATTAAATTTCTGGAAGTTCTAAAAGAAAAAGAAACTTTAAGGAAAACAGTTGAATTTTTTTACCTTTGTGTACACACAGGAAATCTTCACTAACCAGCTTCTGCAAGATGAGGATTTAATCCCTAGACTTAAACTTTTTATGTCCTCTAGTGGAGGTTTTTACTAGACTGCTTAAATCTTTGCCAGAACATCAAGCAGAAGAATGAACAAATTTGAAATAAAAACCTTTTCATTCTTTCATGTGTGAGAAAGAGAACCTGAAAAATGTGTTTTTTCTGTTTCCTATTTCACTGCTAGCGATGTACTTTTTGGCTCATCTTTGAATTGCTCATAATCCGGTTTTATAACTGCTTCCTTTTAAGAAAATAGAACTTTTCTCTCTTGGATTTCCTTAAAGAATTCTCTCCTCTTTGCAATGCTGACGTAAATTAACTTTACACACTTCAGCCGAAATATTATTCAGAGCACTGTGAAATTAATTTGTGTTTTACACAATAGTTCAATGATTAGTGAATTTAGTAAGGAGTTTGGAAAGGTGTAAAGTAATTCTAGTTTCTTGCAAGAGGTATGTTTTGCAAGAAAAGGGGGAGTGGAATGAGTATTTTTGCATGTCTTTGGTACCTGGGAAAGAAACGTGACGCACTAAGGTGAACTCAGTGGCATGAGTTAGATTTAATATATCTTGGAATGTTGTAATGCTGTTATACTCCAAAGTGGAATCCTAGGAATAGGCTGAAGAGTCATAAAAATCCCATGGCCTCTCTTGGTCAGAAGGGAAAATGCATGCCAAGTAAAGTGGGGATGGTTCAAGAGTCTTGGATCTTGTACTGAAACTTAGGCTGGTGCCAAACAGACAGGAGCTCTGATGGTGTCTTTTAGTAAATTAAATTACATATTTTGGGGGAAAAAAATGGACTAGCTTTGGGGAAAACAAGCTCCTCTTCACTCCTCTGAGTTAGATGAAGTAAACTCGAAGCCCTATGCAGTTTCTGAGTTTAGCTTCACATCCAACTTGAGTGGTTTTCAGCTCTTGCCTATCTGGTGTCTTTATTGCAGAGATGAACATTTTAACAAAATGTTTTTGAACCTACGGCTGATGTCATGCCTCTTGACT
>VXAK01010650.1:106251-191765 GCA_013399435.1 Arenaria interpres | reverse complement strand
CTCTTGACTTTAGTAAGGCTTTTGAGTCATTTTCATGGGCCATCGTCACAAGCCATTAAATGACAGCAGCATAGAAAATACTCTGGGAGGGATGCAAACTTTTTGGAAACCCAGTTTTAGAGAGGAGCTATTATTAATTCCCTATCAGAGTGGGAGGGCATACTGAGTGGGCTGTGTGAAGTTGATTTATTCTTCACAATTTTGTTTGGAAATAAGAGATTTAAAAAAATCCAACCTGAGATCTGCAAGTATGTTGGAGGACAAACTCAGAATTCGAAACTGTCTTGACAAATAGAAGATGGGTTTGGGTTATTTATTTTGTCTTTACTGAATAGAGACCAAAATTTTGAATTCCTCATGTCAATCCATGGACTGAGCCATAGTCTGCAAAAGATGGCTTGTGGTTTGCTGGGACTGAATGTGAATTAGCAATGCCTCATTGTTGTGAAAATACAAACACTGCAAAAAAATGTATCTGTAGAATCACAGCCAATGAGACGTCCGTCTTTCCTCTCCACTTGGCTGTTGAAAGGCAAAGACTTTAACTGGAATATCATGACCAGTTTTGGATACCAAGCCTCAATAGAAGTGTTGAGTCCAAAGGGCATCAGTGGAAGTGATTACCAGTCAAGAAATCTGAAGTTCTTAAAGAAGTAAATACTTGAGGGAAAATGGTAACATGAAACATCTATGAGGCTGCTGCAAGGAAGAAGAGAGTAACATTTTCCCATATCTATAACAAACATGATGCCCTTGGTCTTGACTTGCTGCAGAGAAGAAGGTTCATGTTCCCTAAATAGTGTGGTTGTTGCCATCATAAAGAGTGTTTGGATGAGTTGGGAATCTCTACTACTAGAGGAATTTGATGGGACGCTAGACATTCGTCTGTCAGGAATGATGTGATCCTGTTCTTGAGACTGACAATAGATTAAGCAATCTCTTGCCATATGATTCTGTGATTTTGAAACCAATATAGTAATTGGAAACCTTTTAATGTTAAATTATTACTTACAGTCATGCAACTTCAGCATCTTGGTCAGGGTTGCATTTGATACAGTTGATAATAAAAAAATTCCTTTGAACAGTATTATTATGCCCACAGCACACGTGCTACAGCATTGCTGTTTTTACCCAGTTTCACATGAAGTAAAACTTAAGTCTTCACATACATATATGCCTTCCCCCTTCAGCAAGTGCCAGAATAGAGAAGAGAAATTATATTAAACACCTCAGCTAGAAGAAGCACTGTAATGTGAATGTGCTGCCTGGTTAGCACCAGAGTGCCCAGACAGGAAAGAGCTCATCTGCAGACTTTACCCCAGTGTTTGTGAAACAACTACTTATGTCCTTTAGAAATACTTCATGTGGATAGGAGTTCTTTATTATAGTGAAATATGTGCATTACCAATGAATTTATTCAGTGTTTTTATCTCAGTAATAATGAGTTTGATCTTCTGCTGTGGCAGGGGGATTGGACTAGATGATCTCCAAAGGTCCCTTCCAACCCCATATCATTCTGTGATTCTGTACCAATACAGACACAGTTCCCAAGAAAGTGAGTTTTATTGAGGTCAATCCTGAAAGCCTTCATAAAATACAAAATTTTTAAATATCCATTAAGTGTACTTGGTCTTTTTAACCTTTATTTTGGAAAACAGACTAGCTAGACACTAGATGTGTATAATTTGATTAAAATCTTCCTCTTCAGCCATTTGCTCTTAATGCTTCTTGAATGGTCCAGTAACAACTTGTCAGGTATTTAACTTCATTCTTACTTAAAACGTGCGTATGAGTAGGTAACCAAGCAGTTTAAACTGACGTGGGAAACTTTTCACTTATTGAGATTCCAGTTCAGTGAGGTGAACGCACCTCAGACAGCATTAAACATCTAATCTCTGTTTGCAGCAAGGCAGCCAGTTGCGTAAGCTAATTGTAATTATGGGCATTCCATGGTGCCCATCACCACAACTTAAGGCCCTAATAAACATAAGTGATACCGAAACATTAATGCCATTTCATAAGGAGAGAGGCTGAGGGCAAGTGAGACTAAATGACCTACCTGAGTCCTGCAAAGCAGGGAACCCAAATCTGCTCTTTAACCAAAAGCAGAGTCTGGTGGCACTGCCTTGTGTTTAAAGGCTTGGGAGCACCTTGTGTGTCCAAAATTTCAGGTGTTCATTGAATTCCTGAATGCATGTTGAATGCCACTGGCAGCTTCTTCTGTTGGCAATGAAGGACACATACGGGGTTAAAGCGCAATTTAGCTGCTTCATCAGGAGTGGGTTGTTGCTGCAGTGGGTGGGAAAAGCTTGTCAGACCTTGACATGACACTGTCCCATGTGTCAAAGCTCAAATCACTGACCTATTCCTTCTGGATAAGGAACAGGAATGCAGTCACTGTGACTGCTGACAGCATCGCCATGCTTCTGGGTGAGGTCACCCTCCTTTCCTCCAAAGTAAATACTCTCTCTCGTTGAAGAGATGGGGCTCCTCAGAGTGACGTCCCTTTTGTCTCACCCAAGAGACATGTCCTTGAGCACCGAGTCAGCAGCTGGGGCAGATGCAGCCCTGGCTGGTGGTTCTGGTGCTGCCTGAGAATTCCTCCAGCAGCACTGGTCCCAGAAACAGAGGGGAAAGAGCTTTGTTTAATGATTATTCCATTAATCGTTAAATCGTTAATTGATTTCTAGATGGGACAAACAATGAACTGGAGTTGTCTCCAAACTGACAGATAGAAATGGGCAAATAACACTTAGTAGATTTTTGTTATGTGAATCCATGTCTACTCTGCTTTCTGAGAATAGGCCAGCCAATGAGGCGTGAACGTTTAACAAAATAGGAAACTTTAATAAAATAATTCAACGTTTTGTTTCCGTGAAAATTTTGAGCTTATTGTTTTCAGCACAGTACAAGAAATAACTCCAAGGATTATGCACATCTGACTAATGTATTTTGAATGTGAAAGCTTTCAAGAAACTGCTCTAGAAGTTATTTGACAGTATATAATGCGTTCATAGACAGTTTTGAAATGGAAAGAAGTCCTAAATGCATGGAATAGATTATTCATTAGCCATTACTCACCCACGTCTATTAGGTGACTGCTGGTCATTCCCATTAAAGCTCTGGATTTCTCAGGCAGGCCTGGCAAGCTTCCTTGCCGTATGTGGTAAATGAAACTAATTGCATTGCCTGTTCCCTGGTTTATTTTCCAGAGTGCATAAATACCTTTGGTTCTAAAGGCAATATTGAGGTAAACATTTGTGCTGCTGTTAAATACCATTGTGGCACCAGAGAAATACTTCACACTTTAGCACTGGCCATCTGTGGAGCTGAGGTTTTCTTTTTCTTTTTTTTTTTTTTTTTCCTAGTTGATTACGCTTTAGAGCACAGACTTGCTGAGTGATAACTCTTGAAATAAGTACATGTGCATGGTTGGGTTTCACCTACTCACCTCCAAACATGCAACCTTGGTGGGCTTTTGGTTTTCTCTTTTTTTTTGTCCAAATAACTGTTCAGCATCTGGGCAGATATCCACAGTGGAGTTGGGCTATACGTCCCCTGAGCTTTTTCTCAGTGCAACTTTTACAAGCCAGAGGGTTTGGAGATGGGGTGTATGGGACCGGGTGTTGAACTCAAGCTAGGATGGTTCATACAAACCAGCACAATCTAACAGTTGCAGCCACTGCTGTGCAGCTGAGACACTGTGACTAATTGAGGGGGAAGAAGATAGTTCCACACCTATGGATGGACTTGTCTTGGAGCAGCTTCATTATGTCTATTTTTGGCTTGAGAGACCACTGGCACTATCAGCAAGCTCGTGCAGGAAACTCAGCCTGAAACTCAAAGAGTGGCTGTCTCAGTTCCCAACAACTGCCAGAAGCTCACCAGGTGGGTACCAGCAGGTTAATATTCAGGCTTTTGTCACAGAGCTGTTCAGGGTACTTCTCTATAAAGTTTAACAAGTAGGTCACAAACCTTTAGGATACTATTTTCTGATTCTTAAACTGTGCTGCTGCTCATCATGGGACCATAGAGATGTGTCTTTTCATTCTGCTCCAAGACCTGGTAATCTTTGTACTGACTTTGTATTGACTTGCAGGAGCCTGATGTCTTAAGAGACTTCATAGCCCATCTGCCTCAGGAAGTAGACCATTGGCTTTCATGGCTACTCATTGTGTCAGTGATGTGATTTCCGCAGACGTTTTTAGGTGATCTTTCTTTACTGTCTGCTTTTCTGCCTAACTGAACTATTCACTGGACACTTAGATTTGGAGGATGGATTTAACCGGATTAAACAGCTGCTCAGTAATAGGTAAATGTAGATGTTGAGGGCTCTAAAGAGTGGAAAAATTTCTCCTGAAGAGTTTGGGGAGTGCCGGACAATATTACTCTAATATTTTTCTGTGACAGAAAGGTCTCTTTATCCGTCAGTGATGGACAGGAGGTAGAAGAACAGAGCCTAAGAATGTAATAGTTGCCAGAAAAAACTGTTCTGCAGACCACATCAAATAGGGCATCAGGAAAGCATCAGCAAAACATAGCTTGTTCTCTGATGTTATAAGCTGAAGTGTTCAGAAGTTATTTTTGTTATTCATTACATCCATGTTTAGATTTCATGTGGTGGCTTTTTGAAAGGACATTTTATTTCATTTATGAGACAGATGTAAATGTAAGAAAACTGGTTTTCTTGTGTCAAAAATGTCAGTGAACATCACTGAACGGAAGGCAAGTGCTTGCATTGTTACAAGTGTTTGTGGACAAACGTGTGGGGTTTTTTTCTTTTCTTCTTCCTTTGGAATGCATAATAGTGAGAGGAAAAAAGACATTAATTGGAGTTGTAGGATGAAGTGTGTGGTCAGTCTACATTTTTGAATCACTCTGTTCCTTGTCTTCTACATCTGACTTTTGCAGAGACTCATTTTGTGTTTATGGGAGCACTGGAGGTGCTAATGTTATGGTTAGTTTGGCTCCTTTGGCATGGTCAGTGAGTCCACTGGCTTTTGTATTACTGGTGGTTTTTTTAAAAAAAAGAGTGGTGGCGAAGATTTTTGGGGGGCAACATTGGCACGGTCTGAATAAAGTAGAATGGAGACCTCAAAAATAAATAGATAATTCAGCCTGATGGGAAACAATCTGGGATAACCTTCAGAGAAAGAAAAAGGGATGTAGTGCTGTGACACTATCATGTGAAGCTGTCTCTGTTGATTGAAGGAGCTTAATCCACCTTAAAAGTAAATTATCTTATAATATTGCATTCCTTCTCTTCCTGGATGTGATTCTCTTACCTGACTGTTTTAGATAACCTGATTGAATAGCACAACAGCTGCAAAATTGAGACTAGCCTAACAGAAGATGCTGAGAGTCCTTAAATCCCACTACTTTATTCCGTGACTTCATTGCACCATAAAGGCATGTTTCCTCATTAGGATTAAAAGCAAAAAAAAAATCCTACTGCATCTCTGGTTAATGGGATTTTTTTTGGTTCCTAATACCATCCACTCAGACATCCCATTATGGCGGCAGAAAGAGCTGTAATGGCTGTACCTTGGTTAAAAGCCCTGGCATCCATAATGGCACAAGCCTGTGGGATTTATTACGGTCTCTGTGGATTCTGTTTGTTTTTTCCTATGGAAATCCAAGTTTATACAAGGGCCATCAGATGGAACCTGCACGCCTTTATTATTACTAATAGTGGCTAGGAGTGCAGCTCCAAATGATGCATAACATTTTTTTCAAAGTAAACCATAAGCCAAGTTAAATGAACTTTAAAAGTGAACATGATTCATAACAGATACCATTTTAAAACTGACCAGACACAGCAAATGTAAATTCTGTCCTTTTAACTGTAAAATGTTTAAGCTTATTTGCAAAGGAGTTTGAAAAATTAAAACCATACCTTCTCTGTGTTTCTCCAGCCATGAAGAAACATCAGAGTTTGCATTTGAAAGGATGGCGATACAAACTGTATAGACAGACTAGATGTCTACTTGAATTATCTTGCTTGTTGAGGGGAAGTCTTAAACTGATGATCACATATAATCTGTAATGTATTAAAAGCATATTCTTTATTGGAGTCCCCATATTACATTTCAAATACATTTCCATGGAATGTTTCAAAATGTCATTTAAAATTATTACTTTTTTCATTGAAATGGCATGTGTCCCCTCAACACTCGTCTAGAACTTTATTATTATGATTCTTTAGACAGTTTAAAGACATGAGATCACTTTTTGTGGTTTTGTGCGCCTCGCACCACCTCTGTTCCTGCCTCACTGCTAATGCCAGCTTCGCCTTCCCCCAAACAGTTTAGCTCCAGCTCCTTGGCCTGCATAGGTTTTGTTTCAGTTGATCAGAGGTTTGGCTAACTTAAATATTTAGGCAATATATAATAACTGTATCTCAAACAAACACTTATTATAACCATCACTTGCAGTGTTTACTATCATTAAGAACTAGAGTTCCGGCTTCCATTCTAGTCCCTCTGTTTTTCAATTGTTTCTTGTTGTGGTTTTTTTTCATACACCCAAAGTGTTTTCTGTCACCTGGAGGATGATTTTGCAATAAGAGGGATTTTGGAGAAATTCCATCTTGAAAAGCCAGAAGTTAACAATGGATTAAGTATTTGTGAGTGTAACTACAAGAGAACCTTAAATAGAGAATTATAGAGTTATCCTGAGTGCTTATAGCCTAGCAGCAAAACTGAACTCTTTATATACACCAATAACACTTTGTGAGAAACATGAATTTTCAGCACTAAGATAGGCCACTAACAGGAGCTAGACCAATGCTTCTGGAAGTCACTGGGGTTGTAAGATGTCATTAAAGCACTTACAACATGAAGGCTGATGTGCTGAAACAGGAGTCTCCAACAGAACATCACCTCAACCGATTTAAATCAGCTTATATTGTTAAACAGTTGAGCTGATTTGAGCCTACTTTTGTTGACTTGACTGTACCCTGTCTAATAAAACCACCCCAGTTTGGGACAGGCTTCAGCTGACTTGACAGAGGAGAGACACCTAAAAGAGGCCATGGGACATTTACCTGCGTTTATTTTCCTCCACTCCTGTTTCACTTAGGACAGAGGAATTTAGTGGAAATATCCCACAAGTTTCATTGAGAAAGAAAAAGAAGCCGCAAACACTTTTAAACAGAATTCTAACTGTTAATAGGTTTAAAGCAATGTTCTTTTTTGAGCTATTACTTTTTCTGGGTTTGCCTGAAAATGGTCTTGATACATTCACTTAAGTCCAACCCTAACAACTTCCGTTAAATAATATGATTCAAGCAGTAGCTTGTGGAGATCTGTGTGTTTACAAGCACATTGCATTTTGTTTACAATTATCAAGGTTACTTTTATGCTTTGTGTGTGTTTATTTATGAAAGAGAGAGATAATTCTAAAGTTGGTGGTCGTGTCTCCAACTCCCTGTGGTGTAACATCTACTCAAGGTGAAAAAGCTGGAAACGCTTCCAACTTGCTGAGATTTCTGCACATGTAGAATAGCCAATACATCTCAGGCTTCTGAGACTTCCTACTTTTCATTAAGTTAGCTTGTATTTCTTGTATTTCAGCATGCCATCTCAGGTGTTTTTCCCAGGAAACCTTTGTTCCAGATCATCTGACTGTTTCAGGAGCACTTGAACAAGAAGAAAAACACGACAGTCAATTAAAAAACAATTTTTTTTGCTCTGGTATCATTAATCAAATGCACAAGCAGTCCCAGCACTGACACCTGGCAGGGTTAATGTTTAAGACCTGTGGCAATTATAGCTCCCCTGAAAGTCACTTGGCCAGCAAGTCATATAAAAGCCTGTGATTATGAAGGAAATGGGAATTAGCAGAAAAAAATTGGGGAAACCAGTTGAAATACACTGGTAGCAAGGAAGGCAGAGAAAAATCTGACTGATTGGAGCTCCCCTGGGGAGAAGAAACAGGGTCTAGGGGTCACTCCTTCACTGAATTAGCAGTGTCTGTCATATGAAACCAAAATAAAGCAGGAACAGAAGTAAAAGATTTTCTGTAGAGAAATTGGACTCTGTTCTCTTGCACCTACATCTCAGGGAGGCCAAGTGCAATTAGTGGGCTGATTTTTCACTGATCCTAATTTAGCCGTAATTCTTTTCTCTCAAATATCTCTTTCTTCGTAAAGAGTATGATGCCCACAGATTTGACACAGGGCTCTTTTTATCAACACGCAATGCAAAGATGACCCGCAGCCATTGTTTCCATGAGCCCCATGTCCCATACATCCTCTGTTTTGTGTGTCTGCACTCCCCGAAACTTTCTCAGCTAGAGCAAACACTGCTTTAATGAAAACTAAGCCTCTTGCGGTTAGAGCAGACTGCAGTGCATGTGCTTTCCCTCACTGAAGAACATTAGCCGGGTGCTTTTTGTGCCAGATGCAATCGTACCTGCAGGAAAAAAAAAAGTCTGGTAAGTAAACAGTAGTTTAAGCAAAGAGCTAGTGACTATTTGGAGCCAATTTTTGAATACCAGTTGCTAAGAAAGCATTAGCTCGGAACTACTGAAAAATCTCTTCATATCAGCCATGGCACCATAATCTCAGTTTTATAAATTTAATCTAGTGTTAGGGAAATGCAGGGAGATAGTGAGTGGCCTTGCTTCCCCCTTGGCCAAAGATGTGCTTCACCTGAAAGTACTTCTCCGCTGCAGCAGCTTGTTCTGGATCCACGAATGGTAATTTGTCACGCGCCCCGTGACAAAGAGCTCGGCTATCTCACAGGGCTGAAAAGTACAATTAGCCTCTGAGTTGTTGTTAAATTACTTGGAATTGTGACATACTGCAAAGAGCAAGTAATGAATTTCGAATTGTGGGACCAATTCTGCAGTGATGGAGAAAACAATTGATGAAAATGCCAAGCCATAGTGAATGAAACACTGAGAAAGCCCAGAGGCAGTGCCAAATTACTGTGCAAATTCTGGAGTTTAGGTCCAAATCACTGTCATGCAGCTTCAGTGCGGCAGCTTCAGGACTTTAAGCAACACAAACATTGGTAGATCAGCAATTGCCAAAAAACTCTCAAAAGACAACACAGGTATTTGAATAGGCAACAAAGTAAAAGAAGCTTTAAAGTTCTTTTGGGGTCTTTCTTTTTTGCTCTTCCATACCTGTTTTTCATCATTTCTCTGTGTTTCATGAATTCCAACTCCTTTAAGTTTGAATTGAGTTTTACTGTAAAAATGCCAATACAGAAATCTATGGTCATTGCCATTTATTTCTAGTGAAAAATCTTTGTTTTACAAAAAAATAAAATAAAAATTTGGTCAACCTGCACAGTAAGCTAATATTTATGACTTTTTAATAAAAGTTAATGGTTGATCTTTTGTAGAGTATAACAATAATAATAATAAAAAATAGTATAACAGTAATAATAATACTACTTGTTAACTTTCTATAATATCATGCATCAATGTGTTTATAATGTTACAGCATACTAGATGTGTCTAAGCATAACTGGTAATTATTGTTTATTAATTCTTATATATTGTTAGTTAAATCACCTACATTATTACTTTGGTTATTTTACTTCTTATTGCCATGTCTACAAACTCAGCCAAAATTTTGGCCAGTCTGAAATCTTTTTCAGCACTGATAATTAATCTTTTAGGTCCAGGTTTTGCTAATACCTGTGTTGGTTGAAATTAAATATTCTGAGTGTGCCAGTTGCTGCCAATGAGTAATACTGACCAGATTTTAGAATAGTGGCAAACTTTTTAATGAGCAGATATCTCTTTTATATTAGCATTTTCCAGTGTAGAACTGTACTTCAAACTTGGATACTCTCGCAAAAAGAGTGATTATGGGAGAAATGGTTTACTTTGACTATATATAATACACAATAAAAATTAGGATGGAAAGAAAAGACAGTCATGTAGTCTAAATGAAAATACATTTGAGATTTTCTGTTTCCCAAATGAAAATCACTATTCCTATAATTTGTAATAACTAAAATAGAGCCTATTTCATCAAAGTTCATTTTCATAAAACTCAGAATCACTGAGATAACAGAATAGCATTACTGTAAGATATAATTCTAGAATAATTGCCAAGGTTGGAAGGGACCTTTCAGATCACCAAGTCCAATCGTCAACCCAACACTGACAAAACCCACCACTAAACCATATCTCTAAGCACTGTGTCTACCCGTCTTTTAAATACTGCTGGGGATGATGACTCAACTGCTCCCCTGGGGCAGAAAATCCACATGGAGAAGAGGATGTAACTGTGGTGGGCAGTCCTGTGTTCATGGTCTCTGTGTCTTTACAGCATTTCTGTATGGTACCGGTTCTGCAAAACTCGCAGTTCATGCTCAGCATTGTGTTCATTGAGGCCGGTGGATTGATGGCTTGGGCAAAACAAGCATGTTCCTTACAACTATGTAAAGTCACTTTTAAATGATCAAGGATAAAAGTGGTATGATTTCAAGCAGTGGAATGGTAGAGGCAGTAAGGAGGAATTTCTCTGTGGTTTTAGACATATGTTTATGAAATAAATACTACTTCTGGAACAAAAATGAGGGGGAAAGGAGGAAGATGGTCAGTCTGCATATATGTGATAGGGTTTGTCAGGTCCTGAGTGAGGAAGGACCAGTTGACATCCTTCAGACTCCCAGAAGGAAAGAGTCTGTCCCATGAGCTGAAGAACTGGACAAGGAATGGAGCCTTCACCAGTTGGGGCAGTCAAGGGAGGAAAAGGTAACGAAGTTACTGAGAAATATGTCTGGGAAGCGGCCATGATGTAAAAGGATTTTCTGTCTTTTAAAAATAGTTAATAGATTAAAAATAGTGCCTTGGTAATGCAATTGGTACTAAAATCCTCGTGTTCCAACTGCAGAAATATATGGATGTTTATATACTATGAAAATACGTTATATTATGCATTATGAAAAATATGAATCAACATAGAAGGACATTTAAATTAACCCCAAACTGGCTATTTTCTTGTATATTGAAAACATCTGGTATAAAACAATGCCACATTCTGCATTTTTTGTATCTTAAAATGGAGGCTGTTTTTCACATTTCACCTGAATATCTTTCCAGTAAGCATTCTGGAAAGAGGGTTGTTTGGGTATTTTTTTCCCCTATTTATACTGGTGCTAAAATGACATATGTAGACTTAGACAGCAGGTCTATGTATATTGACAAAATATAGAAAAAGTAAACTATTTTGATCAAGATCTTTCTTTTTCTTAGTCTTCCATGTTCCAGTACCAATGTGTCAACTAATTTCAGGTATCACTTTATTAGGCAAAATATATATAGCAGACTGATAATGACAATGAAATAAAAATAACAAATTCTTTATATTAACTGAATTGAGGCCTCCGTGATTCAGTACTTAAGTATTGCTTCCAGTCTTTTATTTCCATGATATTTCTGCTAGAATCTTGTTTGCCTTTTCAAATGCATTGTTGAGCTTTGTGTTGATATCTATTCCAGATGTTTTCAAGTTCTGCTAATTTGTTTTCCATATGATACCTACTTACAGAACCATTTCACTTGTAGTTATTGCAATTGTATCTGCTAGCTGCATTCCCTTCTGGATGTAACATTTTTCTTCCATCAGGATAGGTTTTCCCACTGCTTCTGCTATTTATTTTCTGTATTTCCATAGTAGTGTCCAGGTGCATTAGAAGTCTGGTTCATGCGCCTGCAAGAGTTTACAGGTTGAGATTTGGAACTTGCAAGCAGGCTGGTGCGTTAGTCTGTATGAATAGTCTGTTGATTTTAGAAAACTAAATCAAAATTAGATCTCAGTTTAAGAAATGAAGTAACATAGGATTTAGTTGTAGTAATCACGTCTAATCTTGTCCATTATGCAAGGAACGCTTTAAATATTATTGCAAATTCTGTACACAGTAGGATTTAAACATGCAGTTATACATTCATAGACTTTGCTGTACTGTACCCATGGTATTTTATGTGGTTGTACAAAATATATGACTTTTTTCTGATACATTATAAAAAAGACGATAAGAAAGCAGAATTACAATACCTGTCCAGATCCAAGCACTTCTATATTCTGGGTCTTTTTAACATCCGAGCCTGGATGTGAATTCCAGTTTTGCATTACTGGGTCACCTTCAGTGCCTGCTAATACATTTTTCTTGCTTTCTGGATCTATCTCTACCTATTTGCAGCTTCTTCAATTTCTTCTTTCAGGCTTCTTTTTGCTCTGAACTTTGTTTTTCTTCTTTAGCATGCTTCTTTGTTAAGAGAGCTTCAGTATCTAGAAAAGTCTAGAAAAGACAAGAGTATCAGTTCAGCCCAATCATTCTTGGCCTTTCTGGTCCTCTACAGAAAGTGTTTCCAGAGAGGGGGTCACACAAGGTGAGTTGTCTAATCCTGGAATTTCAGAGCACGCACAGCACTGAAAATTGGGCAGTGGAGGCTTAAATTTTTAGACATAGCTAGTTGAATTTATAGACATTTTGCAGGGAGATAAACATCAACTTGATTGAAGATGTTTACCTGAAAAACTTGGAATAGATTTTATAGGTGATAGTAAATGAACTTGCAGCCCTGGGGCTCGGTGCTGGGCTTCTCGTGGTGCTGCCTCTGCTTGCTGAAGCACTGGGGACAGAGAAATTGGGGTAACTGTTTCAAGAGAAAGCCCAATGACAAGAGCGAACAAAAATACAGGAAGCTTTGCAAGATCAGGAGCTCCTGGCATCATTAGTGGTCTACTGATAAAGTTATAGTGTCTACTAGTTCTACTAATTCTTAATTTGCAAACTTTTTTTTTTAAACCTACCAAGGCATAGTGTGATCAGGATGAGGTTTGGTTTGGAATTTTTTGTAATATATATGCAAATGCTGTAGGCCATCTCTGACTCTGTAAAGTGTAAATAGTAAATCAATAGTTAGGCCACAGGGTTGGAATTATTTTGCCAATGTCAACAGAGAGAATGAAGCTACATTTCCTAACAACTGGGGATATTACACTCAGCATTCATGGAGAAATGTAAAATATACTTGAAAAGTTCTGGCAGTTGTGTCTAGCTCAGTGCCAGTCTCACAGTCCCAACATCAAACCTGCAGTAATTCTGCAATAACCTTCTCCATCCCCACTACACCAGATCCAGCTGGCTTTGTAGGGCTTTGTGAGGAAGGACCTGAGGAGTCGGTAAGGCTGGTGTAAGAAAATTAGAAATGATAAAACTTCTGCTTTCACCCCCCCTTGCGCCTGTCCCGGTCTCTCAGATACGAAGGGCATCTGTTGGGGTGGTAACGCAGGCAACGTATCAGGGAAAGGCAAAGTTGCTAATGTGAAAATTGGTCTTAAAGATAAAATTCTGTCGGAGAAACACATTTAGTAATTAACTGGAGCAGGCAGCAGTTTTCTTGGCACAACTCCGTGTGGTTTCCGCTTGCTGTGGTCTCTGCTAAAGAAAACTTTGCTGTAATTACAGGTTAAGCCAGTATGCAATGTAAATAACACAAATAAAGCTACCTCTTTTTTTATCGTTTTGAACTCTGCTGGGTCCTGTTATCTGGTGCGCACACTAATCCTAAATCTATTGACATTCTTCTTCAGGAAATGAGTATAGTGAGGTAGTATAAAACTGTATTTTAAGGGGATATTGAGCTTTTTGAGCAGAATGGTATTAATACTTAGTTGTGTATACATCTTCAAATAACATTTTGTGTGGCTTTCTAAAACAGAAATCATTATAAATAAAAGAAACCAGCTAACAACCAGAAATTAAATCCTTAATAGAGGTAAGAAATTTAACTCTTTCTCTAGGGTAACTCCTTTAGGAATATTTCCAGAAAGAAAATCTTTTGTTTCTTACTTTTTAAACACTGTGCTTTCTATCACTGTTCTGTATGAATACCACCTGTGTGTTAAAAAGGTTTATTTGAAGAAAAAATATTTTTTAAGTGCTGTTCTATATCTGGTTTCTGTCTTTACATCTCCTCCAGTGGTATTCTTAGGAACGAGCAATTGCAATTATTGGGTTACTCTACATGATATATTCTCATCAGGGCATACAATGGGGCAGGTATGGACGAACTGGTGCACTAATGCGACCTCCTGGGAGCACAGTGGGGCTCTGCACTGGGGGATCCCCCTGTGTAGGCATGATTTGCTCAAGAATGAGTCTGAAAATGCTTGTTTTGATACGGCAAATTCATGAAAACTTGGCACGCTGATTGGAAATGTTTATTTAAGTCGTGCTTCAGAAAGTGGGGTCTGTAATTGTCTGATACTTACCTTGTACTAATGATCTTCCTTGGTAGTTGTGCGTTTTATATTCAAATGTGCCAAAAATAATAAAATTATCAAATTACATGTGGCTCTGCCACAAGTAGGGGATACTTGTGCCTGCCTAGTTTCATGCGTAGGCTCAGGCACCGAGTAGAAAGTCCATTGAAGCAGCTCAAATTTATTTTGATCCAGTTCACAAGAAAAAAATGTTTTAACCAAACATACCGATGTTACCCATTTTTAAACAAAATTAATTCCATTATCCAGCAGAGATCTATACAGATTCCTGCTTTTAAGATTTTAATGTGCTGAGATTTAAATTTTTTCATAAGCTCCTTCTTTATACATCCAATTGCTAAATCTGTATAAGACAGAAATAAAATCAGGTGCTGCGAATTTTTTCAAGTAGAAAAATTATGCATTGAGAATAAGGGCAAACCCATATGTAATTTTGAAAATAAACTGGATACTTAACATTTTCAGTTATGTAATAATATTTTTATTATATGTAAACAATTGTAAAGTATTTGTAGAACAAACAAGATATTCGAGTACTGATCAGGCTTTGTAACTACTAAAGAAAACGTTTCATTTCAGGGACTGCAAAACATTCATAAATGGGCTGGACATGGTCACAAATTGCTTTTCAGTTGTGATCAGCCTTCCCTAATGAATTTGGACTTCCTAAAACTTCTCAAATTGAATTTGTATGCATAATGTTCCTATGAACTTTTCAAATGCTCACAAATAATTGCACTTGGCAATGGATCCTTTGAAAAAGGATTGCATTACCTTTTAGAAAAAATTGGTTGTAAAAATGCAAACTTCTTGGTGAAACAAGTAATGGTCCTACAGAAGGTTCTGTTTCTTGAGAATCTCGGCCTTCTCACATTCAAACGTGTGATGTAGGTTTTCACTTTGGGTACCTCTCTGCAGCTAGCCTTTATGAAATTAATGACATATTTTTGATGTAGAGAAGTTTATAAATCACAAAGTAATTTCTATCACCACCTTTCAAATACTTCATTATATGCTATTCTTTGGTGAGTTGTACTACATAGAATTACAAAAAATAACTCATTATCCACCTTTTCTCTGTTTTAAAAATTGGGTGACTCATTTCATATTTACTTCACTGCTCTCAAAATAATATCCTCATGTATTGTGACGTGTCAGATTATTCCACTCTGCTTCTCTCCTTTTTGTAACTTATTATGTGAATAAATGTAAAAGCTGTGAAATAACAGAATGGGATAAATACACCCTCTGTTACTGTGCCATCTTGTAGGAGAGGACAGTGTGGTGGCAGGGGGTTTGAGCAGAATGTCTTTCTTAGTGACCACCGGTGAGGCTGAAAACTGTCTACAAGGCATATTCCTCTAATAGATTGGCTTAAAATATACTAGATTAAGTGTTAAATAAGGTGGTATTAAATCCTTGCAACATATTTGTCGTATTGAAGACTATATCCCCATCTCCGGGGATTAACAAATTCAGTGGCTTAAGCTAAAGACGTTTGGTAAATACACCCCATAAATTACACATGGGCTTTTGAGAATACTCCAGACTGTGCTGTGGGATACACAGCCAGGAGGGGATGGCCAACATGTGGCTTTTCCATTGCCTGTGGACCTCGGGAATGCTCTCAGGTATGTGTCTGAGGCTGGGGCTCTGTCAGCCTGCGGGCATGTGCTGGCCTGGGGGCCGTCCTAAGTTTTCCTTCTTCTGATTTTTCAGTCCTCACAGCTTTCTTTTTCCTGCCCAACTGTAGCAAAAGTAAAATCTGTCTTCCTTACCATGAATCCTGAGTGTGCATTTCTTCATAGGGACCACTTTGATTCTCTGCTGCCAACAACTTGGTAGGTCTTTTCTGTACTGAGTCGCATCATCAAGCATTGTGCCACCACCAGGTGCAACCAGGAATCAAGAAATTTTTAATATTGAATTTGGGAAAGCCTGCACTAATAAAGCAGTGTGTTGTTCCCCTCCCTCTTCTTTCTAATATAACTAAATTCAAATTAATATTCTCAACTTACTATATGTTGGCATAACTTACATCATGGATAAATCTCATATTTCATTCAGTGTTGTGATCTGATATACATTGCCACATGCATGTGCTACACGTTATGAATAAAGCTTTAAAAAGCCTCCTTTTATAGCTGTTTATGTTATGTGATTGAGTTCTTGAAGAGAGAAAATTTGCCAGGACCAAAGGTTATTACTGGCTGTTCTGCAACTAATACTGCCTCAAACTAAAGCAATTAGACTTCACAAAATATGAACTGCTTAAGAAAATGCACTTTTGAAAGTTGGACTTGTAATGGAGCTTGATTTAATACATGCTACTGACATGGAGATTTTAATTAAAAGATAGAGAGAAAACTGGCTGCTCTGCTAAGATGGGAAACCAAGAGAGAACGTTCTGCAGGTGACCAGAATGGAGGTAATTTTGTAGTGAAATGCAGTATAAAACCCTGAGGGGATGGGATGGATGACAGAGCTTGGATGTATTCTGAGTTGAACAGAAATGATTAACATAAAATTGTGGAAAATAACCTGTTTTGTCATTGTATTGTCCCCTCCTAGGATGGCAGAAATGTTTTTTTCAGTGGATTACCTTTATTCTGTAGAGCAAACCCTAGAGGTTTTGGCTATGAGTGGTTGCCCTGCATCAAGAAGCCCTAATTTCCATGCTTTATTACATGGCTGGCAAAAAGAAGGTGAAAAAAATGTCGTTGGATTATCCACAAGATTCTCACTCAACATTCTACAAGCGTGTCCTAACTCAGACCTTTCAGTTTACACCAGCTGTATCTAAAATACAGATATATGAATTTATTTTTTTTTTCATTTCTCTGGCCAAGCCTGGAAATTTAGGGCTGAGTTGGATCATCCTGAGTCGCCATAAAATGAAATCAGCAAAACAAGAAACAAAACCAAAAAAAAAAACACCCTGAAAGAAACCAATACAGAATGCTTAGTTCAAAAAATAACACACTCAATCAGATTATTTTTAATTTTTTATTTTAAATCAAGTAAGCTTAGTCTTGAAATGTTGTGTTGAAACAAAAAGTAATACCTTAAGGTTTGCAAGGGTTTTCCTGGCTCCATCAGCACAAGCAGGAGGAAATTCCCTCATTAAGGCATTCCATATTGGCATTGGCATTTTTTAAAGTATATTTTACCAATGCTACTTTTCGTGTGACTCTCTCAGTCCTCTGGGATTTAATTTTCAGCCAGCAGTCACTGATAAACTGAGGCAGATACAATATTTCTCATTCTCTACTTTTTTTTCTGTGAATAAATGAAATTTCATCTTAGAAATAAATATTAGGCTAAGTGCTTTGAGCTCTACATTCTATATTAGTTGGTAATTTAGCACAGCCAGATTAAATACAATTGCAATATAGTTGTACTTGTCTATGAAGAAGTCTACTTATTGATTTACTGATCCAAACTTCCGTGTGGAACTGGATTTGTCTGTATCCAGTGAGAAACAATACTGTAACTGAACTTTCACATCTCAGAAAAGGCCCTCACGTATTGGTGAATATTTGTGATAAACCCATAAGCAAAAAATACTAACAGGTTGGCTTTTTCTATGCATTTTTTATTCTTTGTTGGAAAAATGTCATTCAAATGTAAGACTAGCCTAATGGTTAATAAATGCCAATAAAGCTGTATATGCATACAGTAGTAGATATAAATGCTGACCTGGGGGGGAAAGCAATGGACCAAAATCAACTAAAAATGCATGCGGCACTGATTAAAATTTAAAAGAGTGGCAGAAGTCTTAAGAGTAATGTAGCCAAGAGAAACTGTAAAATATCAAAGTGAGTCTTGTAGAAGCTTCTCAAAATTCTTTGCTGTGACACATTTCAGAATTATTTTATTTCAGGGTTTTCAATCAAATATAGCTGTTTGAGAACCAAAAAGAGAATCATGTATATGTTGTTAAATAATATTGCTGTGAGATGTTTCTAGGAAAAGCTTTATTTACAATACGTGTCACAATTGCCTACGGAGATTGCCCATATAATGACAAAAAAATCTAGTTCACTGAAAGTATTTTAAAGTGTTTGACAGACACTTCCAAAAAATTGGAAGACAGAAAATAATGTGAATTACTTCACAGGAGGAACGCCATAGAAAGCTTCAAGGTTTTTTTAATTTAGAATTCTAGTGAAGCGTAAAGAGTATAATTATTTTTATTTAGCTACATTTTCTAAACTGCATAATACAGTCATTCTTCCACATCTTAAAGTTGTCATTTTACAGTACAGTTCAGAACTGCAGTGGTAACATATTTTCCAAAGGTCAGTTTTCCAATTATAATCCAAAATTTGACGTTAATATTTTTTCTTATAGCCATGTTGTAACCGCATTCTGTTAATTTCATAAAGATACCATTTAGCTGAGGTAGGTGGTATTCTGGGCATAGGAACAGTCACCTAATGTCAACAGTAAGCAGTAACTGTAACTACTGACTTCCCATCATTTGCAAAAAAATATTTTCCCAAAAATTATAGCATGTAGAACTAGACAGGATCCAAGTCTCTCACTGGGAAATGACAGAGATTTTCTTATTGCTGTATACACTTCAGATTGCTTTTAAGCCTCATTAGATTTTTCAGGCAACCTTACCTGCTCTTCACTTAATATCTGAGATATCTGCCAAGTCCTAAAAATTGAAGCTCATAGAAACTGTTTAGTATTTGTATCTGTTTCTTTTACATCTTCCTCAACTAAAAAATGCCTTCAGATAGAGTCAAAATAGCTAATGTAAATATTGGAACTGGGATAAAATACAGTATTTTACTTCTTTACTTAGTGCTGTTTTTCAGGTTCTTGTATTTTCTTTACATTGTTTGCAATAAACTCATTATTTATAGACTTTGGTATATTTAAATATAAGCTTCCACACTAAATGCTCAAAACCGCCAAGATGCAACTGCAGCCGCCATAGAAAACTCTGTAATTGGCTTTGGGATAAGGAAAAGCTTTCTTGTTCTCCTTGGTTTATATTTGGTTTTAAAGCGAGCACTCTAAGATCCTGCTCTTTCACCTTCCCCTAAAGCACAGAAACTGAACCCAGCAGGAACAGTTTTGTTCCATGATAAAGCCAGCAAGTGTAGCTGACATCCCCGTCGTCTAGACAAGGTGAAAGTTAGATTTACATTAATAAAATTTGTGTCATGTTTCCCTTGCTGTAAATAAACAGGCAGTTTCGGATGCAGTTGCTCAAACACATTCCAGCTGAAAGCCTCGCTTTCTTACAAGCTTTTGGGGCGTTAAATTCAAATGTCCAAATATTTGCAGAAACAAATATTAAAGAGGTGAGAGGAGCCAACCATCTCCTGGAGAGGTGGAAAGCATCCTGCTGTTTGGCATTCCTCAGCTCAATTGTGTTAGTCACCAAAAAAAATCACCAAAGAACCTTTAATTGCTTGGCTGCCTTTTCCAGTTTTGAACCACTCTGATACTGGGGAGAGAGAATAAAGAATGATCAAGGATGAAGAAATTATTAGGAATATTGGCTTTTTGGTCACTTGCTTATTGTAAAGATGGAAGGCTCCAGGAGAATTTATGAGCGTTTGTTCTTCAGGGAAGACAAATGCCTCCCTGCTCCCCCAACCCCCCCAGCTTTGTGTACAAAAGCAGAATTTTCAAGAATGAAATATTTCAAAAGAATTCAGTGCTGTCCTTTTGTTTGACCTTTACATGATTTCTTTTAATAATTTCAATAAATTTCAATAAATTCCAGGAGAAGGAATTGCTGTTTGGTAATCTCATCTGATATTTCAGATGTGACTACTGTGTGACAAGGAAGAAAAAAAACCCCGAATCTTGTCTAGTTATCCATTAGGTTGGGTACTGGATTTTTAAAGAAATGTATTTTCAATAGGTACATAACTTCATATTTTTACAATAATTGTTATTTTTAATACATATTCTACAGCTGTTTCTTGAAACACTTTTTAATTAAAAGTGAATAGTTTCCTCTTTCCTTCTTATGTCTTGTGTCAAATTGGCGTAATGAAGACTCTGCATGGAAAATATGGCAAAATAAAATTATTCCACTGAAATCCCAAACTCATTTAAATTAATGAAAATGCTCCGAATGAAAACGCTGCGGTCAGTGCTTCACCTTCTGATACTTTTTTTTTTTTTACATTTTTTGAATTCCTTTTCAAAGATATTCTGAAAAACCTGAGCAATACAGCTGCCAAAACATTTCCGAGATCTGAAAGCAAGCAGTATCTTACGAAAATCAAAACCTCTTCTGCGTTTCACCTACAAGAGGGTGATTTATTTCCTTGCTAATTAATAGGGCAGAAGTTGCTGGTGCAAGGGTCGAGCTGCGTGGGGTTGGTACCCGGAGGAGAGCCCCGATGTTTTCCCACGTCCCGTGGCCACGGCGCTGCCCAGCAGCGTTCCAGCCAGCTCAGCTCCCCCATTCCGGGCAAAAGCACTCAATGCAGCCGACGTGTGCCAAATTACGCCACGGTCTTGTAGCGTACGGACAAATGTGTTTTGCTTCGAGACCACCAAACTCATTTTCACTCGTGACTTGAACTAGGTTTGAGCCCAGGTGTCCCGAAGGAAAGAAGGAATCTATTAACCCCCTCAGCCCCTGCTATATTTCATGTCAATGGCAGTGTATCCTCATAAACATACAAATATCCTACGTCTGACACGAGCAACGATGTGCTCCAGACAGTATTTTTCTGTGACATTTTATGTAAAATTGTAATAAATACTAAAGGAATGTAAATACTAAGTGTCATCTCAACATCTGTTTTGCTTCTCAAATGGTTTCATTTCTCATTTAAATTGCAGGAAGGTGCAGTTTCTTTTCAAGTAATATTTTAAGAAATATTAAAATTACATTGAAATGCTAAATTCTTGTTCTCCATAGACACTAACAAAGCTTCTTCCTATGTGTTAATGACTTCTACACTGTATTTGGTAAACACATATTTGATTCGGTGGGCCAAATTCCATTTTCCACCATACTCTGTGTTTTCATTTACCCTACAGCAAAATGAACGTAAAAAGAAGTTACTAGTCTGAAATAGTAATTACTGGAACCAAGTACATCTGGTGCAGGAAAGGGGTGTGGAATTCTTTCATCTGTGCAGTGCATGATAAATCATGCACATACATGCCGAAATCATAGATAAATAAATGAGTTCTTTTAAGAAAGAAACTGTGAATTTCATAGTGAAATCTTGAATATTACATTTAAAAACATTGCAGAAAAATAAGTCTGAATCAATACATGATGGTTACCAAAATTTTGAAAAATAACCTATTTTTTGTAAGTCGGTCCTTCTTGACATTACACAGTCATGTCCTTAAGTACATCTTTCATTTAATTTCTGTTGGGTATCCATCTCTGGCTTCCAAAAACTGTTAAGAAGATTTTTACAAAATAAATTACCAACTGCTTTCTGCATCATTGATTTTCAGTCTTCCATGACTGTTAAATGCAATCCTGGGTAAATAAAGCTGAGTAAAGGAGAGCTTTCTTAAAGACCTGATTTTACACTTTCACTCTCAAGATCCTAGAGGTTCGTTTGTGAAACACAATTGAAAAGCTGTCACCCGCATTTTAATTTTAATTACTTGTTTCACGTGATGATATCCCAGCAGCTGCTATCAGGCAGCTCTGCTCCCTGAGATAATGTAACAATAGCGGTCAGAATTTCTGAAATGCTTGCTATTGCAAGAATTTGTGTTTAACACACAGTTTGTGTGATAGAGTATTTATTACACTCAGGAATTATGTTTTTATCCACTAGGACATGCCCATTGCTTGAAACAGTGTGAGAAGAAGTAATTACTGCTGTCTTTACTTCTGGAGCTTAATGGCTCAAAGCTAAAATGAGATCTACATCTTCCTTGATGGGACAAAAATTTATCCTGGAAGAAGTTCTTGTTCAATGCTTACAATTTTACAGTGTTATTTTTGTTTTCCTTTTAGGTTGTAGCCACATAGCTGTGCATCTGATACCAGTGCAGGTTGTTCTGTGCCCTGATTTCATGCCTGGCTGGCTGAAGGATGCATGTGAAGTTGGTACAGGTCTTCCTATAGAGGTGGGATTGGAGAGACCTCCTTCGCTATCAAATCAAACCTGGCAGAAAATAACAGCTCCCAACAGAAAACCTGTCTCTTTTCAACCCTCTTTAGTTATGCTCTCAAGTAAGTTCTTTTACCCTCAGTCAGCTTGTGTTTGCCCTCTGCCCTTGCGGTTAGCCCTTCAGCCTGGTGTGTATTTCTGATGCCCCCTTGGTGGTTCAGCCCTCTCCATTCCCCCAGGCAGTGCCCACCTCTTGCTGATCAATCTTGGTGCCCATCTCCACCATCTTCAAGAAAGATGATATTGATCCTAAAAAGGTATTGTGGTATCACTGAAAAAATCATTATGGTGTTGCATTTTGAATTTCTGGCATAGTGCATTATGAGCTCCAACTGCAAAGCGGTTGTGGTGAAAATTGTCTGAGCGTAACTGCACAAAGAAAGCTAAATATATGGATGGAAATATTTTTTTTTCTCCCCAAAGTTGCGAATTGTAAAGATTTGCTGCTAGCTCAAAAAAGGCCCACTGAGGTCTGCAGTATTCAATCACTGCTAAGTGCTGGGGAGCACATGCAGCCCAGAAATTTCCATTGAAAAATGGTTTCTCTACTCAAGTTCCTGAAGATGAAGAATAAGATAAATTCCTGAGGGCAGCTTGGTGAGGACTGACAAAGAGAAATGTTGTCAGGAAGATGTGTTCAAGATCAGTGTTAAGATTTTCAAGAACATTTTTTTGGTCTAACTGGACAGCAGCAAATAATAATATAGTAAAGACCGGTTTATTTAATTTCTTAAGTTTGCTAATTAAAACCAAACCACGTCATCTTCAGGCCATATCCACATGACATCTCTCCAGTGTTCTTCCTGACCAGCTCAGCAGTCAGCAGTGCTGCCAAAGTGGCTAATTTGTGTCAGTTTGCACCTAATAATTGCTAATTAATCAAGCATACATAGATATTGCCAATCAGGTAGGTTTGCAACTAGTCATTATCAAACAGGCTTCTATACATAGCACACATTGAATAATAATAAGCATAATAATTAAAAGACATGTGCAGACTCTAAAGCAACACTTTGTTGGTGGTTGTTGTGTTAATGCTGCTTTATCACACACTAGGTCATTTGCTCGTGAGTTATATACAAGGAGACCTGTATGTGTGTATGGGTGTGTGTCTGTAAATTGGTCACAAATAAAGCAACCCTTATACAGTTATAGGTTTTGGAGCATTCATTTCTTGACAAATGTAACAAACTTGGGTAAATTATATCCCATGTGTCAGATAATTAGATAACCTGATAATTGTTGCCAGATAATTAGAAAACCTGATATATAGAATATTATAGTAAGTGTTACAGTAAACAGTCTCATCAATAACACAGAAAATAATATAGAAATATAATAATAAACAATAAGAAACTGTACATTAAGTAGAGAGCTCTTCAATATATTTACTTATGAGAGTTAAGAGTAGTAGGGAATCTGAAATTTGAGCAGCGTTTTACACTTGTGCATGAGAAATGTAACTGCAGGTTTAGAAGCTCATCAAATAAAACCAATTATAGAAACTGGACACTCAAGCAACTAAAGAAAAGCCAGAGGGGCTGAGCAGGCACCTTGCAAAGGTAAAAGCATGCGATGGTGTCACAGCCAGGGAAGAGCTACGTTGAGAGATGGCTGGAGAGGGAAAGTCTCGCTCTCGGAGTGGCTTTGGCAGAGGCAATGCAGCAAGAGCAGCTGAGCTTTGCTTTGCTTTAATAATCTGACAGCGGCTTTGCTAATTGCTTTTGGACAGAGAGTGACCCCCAGCACAGGCTGACGGCGTCTGTCACAGCTCTGCTAACCAACAGCAAACCCCAAGCAAACACGGGTGTGAATCCCAAATTGATTTCTTCCGCTTATTTCCTTCATAAGGGTTATCATTCTTATAAAAGCCAAATTATGTACATTCCTTTGGCATTATTTGCTAATAAAGAATTATTTGGCTATTCCAAAGCATATTATATATAGCTTGAGGCAAGGGCTGGTGATCTTCTCCTAGAAATTGTAAGGAGGGTAGGTGTCTCTGCAAATTTCAATAGGTTTAAATGTTAGTCCTTGATAAATGGTCCTATATGTCTTTTAAGTTTTATTAAAAATAAGAATTGTACCGTGTTCCTCCTTGGCGTATGAAAAGACATTGAACAGTTTGAAGTCATTTATAACCTGCCTTAAATTGAGACTACCGGTGTAGCTGTGAATAACACAGAAAAGATCCTGCAAGAAGAGCAGGGGGGAAAATAAGTGTGTCTGTAAAAATGTGTCTGTATTCCATTTTTTAATGCTAAATGGAGTAGTGCATTTAATATAGCCAAATTAATGATGAATTTATGAATACATTGCAATAGTTACTAATAAATCAATGTAATTAGTCACATCTATGAATAATAAATATTAATAAACAAGAAACAGATATAAGTAATTGCAATAGCCACAAGTTTTCATTGAATGTGTCCCTTGAACTGAAAGTTTTCTGTACATTGACAGTAGATGTCAGAGCCCTTATGAGAACAGACACCGTTGTCCTCTGCAGAGCATGTCTGGCTCTTTTTGTGCAAAATTGGCACCTTTGCAGCCGAATGTTCTCAGCGTGTTTCAGTACGGTACTAAGAACAGCGATGGAGAAGAAAGCAACTGGGATCTTACGCCTTTATGGATTCTGCCAATTAGCATATTGCTGTATGGCTACAGATGGCGTAGAAACATCCTATGTTTTCACTTCACTGCCAAAACACATAGTAAAGAGATAACCAGCATGGCCAAATTCAGCTGAGAGTCGCAAACCTGGCCTTCAAGTGAAAAATATTGTGTGTTTTCTCCCCTGAAATAACTACCAAGAAAACCTATTTCCATTGCACAGAGATGTGGATCAATGTTAGCATTGTGATTTTAACAAATACAGAATGATAAGAAGCACAGTGTAACGCTGTGCAGCAACATCACCCAGGCACTGCATCAATGTACGTTTGGCTTATTTTTGTCAACATTTTCTCCTGTGAGCTTGACTGGAACAGCCTGGCAGATTTCTAGGCCACCAAAACCTTGTCTGTACAGCTTGGATTGGACTGACAGGCAAGTTTCCGTTCAGTCTGCAGAGAACGGCAAAGTAAATTACTGCCAACAGTTTTCTTTATAGGACACCAGCTCACAAAGGAGCTCTCAAAGTCTTGCTAAAACCTTCTCTTCGTCCACTGGCTTGATGCTAATAGACAGGAGAATGTCTGTAACTAATAATCCCCTCATTTGGAAATTCATCAGATTCCACAGACATAAATTTGTGCCCGTTGTGAAAGAATAATTCATTTGGATTTCCTTCATGGCTGAAAATGAGTCCTTGATTACTGTTCTGGAAGTAACCTGGGAAGTAAAGGCTGCTCCAGCCATTACTGGAGTCATCAGCTGCAGTAATAGCATAATCGCAGCCTGCTGGTAGCGTTTCCGAGGGCTTTGCTCAAGTTATGTCCATCCCCATCTGTTTTCCCTGCCAGCTGAATTCCAATGAATACCGCTAAGCTACAAAACAGAAACACAAGCCCCGTAATTGCAGATAGCATTGATTTTATACGTCTAACAATTTCTTCATAAGATAAAATAACAACAGACCTGTGTGTCTGGAAAGAATGTGCATTTTTAAAGGCCCTCCCTTCCATTCAAGACATTCGATTCATTTCAAATCAATGATTTTTAGGTTCGCTTGGTCACAGGTGCCTTGACTGAAGTCGGTTGTCCATGCAGCGACAGATTCACCAGGGTGCTCCATGGTCTGTAAAATTCTCCGTGTTCTCTGGGAAATCGTGGAGTATTGTGGGGGAACGGAGGAGTCCATTTGGACCCCTGAAATCAAGCCTGCCATATCCTTCAACATCGTTTGCCAAAGCAATCTGAAGCAAGTTCTGCAAACTCGGTAGAGCTGCAATACCAGTAAAATTATTTCATGTCGGACTGTTATAAAATCACCCCATGAGAATGATTTTCTGGTACTACTGGCTGCTGATAAATTTGAACTTGTGGCTTGACGACAAAAAACTCTATCTTATGAATTGTTTGAGTCGTTGAAAATCTTGGGGATTGATTGGGTTTTTGTTTGTTTTAATTGGGAGAATTATAGACAGGTTTAGTTCTAGTAGCGTTTGGAGGAAGTTTAATACATTAAACCTGGAATAATTTCTGAATTGATTTAGTGGTAGTCATTCTATTTATCCATAAGACTGTTGAATATCAATGGAAATACTTGGCTACTACATGTGTGTCACGGTGTCAAATAAACTTTATGCATAGTTTACTTCCAATAAAAATAAAATATAAAAATTAATTTCTTTGTTGAAGTTAAAAACTTTAGCTGGAATGGCAATTATTTGAGTTGACAACATGTCGGATTTTTAAAAAATCAGCAAAAACTCTCAAGAAATCTCCAAGGGAGAGGTGATTACCGCTGACAATGTTATACAAACAGTGGGGTGGGATGGGTGGAGAGGTGCACTCAGTTTTCTTAATCTAGAACAAACAATATGTTGCCGCCAAGCTCCATGGAGCCTGATAACCCGTGAGGGCTGCAAGCAACTCGAAAATCGAGCCTGGAAATAATTTCTATGATTCTGTGTTAGGTTCTGGGACCTAATTCCAGATCTAAAATCATGAAACATGATTTCCACACTCCGAGGGCAAAAAGCAGACGTATAAATATAGAAGGATTTTGAGACAGAGGTGGGAGACAGAAGTTGTCCTTATGTTTGTGTCTTGCTTTATTTTTTTTACCGTACTTCTAAAATGATGGTCCATATTTTAAGAGTCTCATCCAAAGCTAGCTGCAGTTCTCCCAAAAACCCAAGATTTCGTCTGTGATAAATCACTGAAATACCATTTAGCCAACAAAGTTCTCCATTTGCTGACACTCTGGCCCACAAAAAAAAGTCTGTGAATGAGTTATGTGATTACACCAGGGAATAGGAGCTGGACCCTTTACAGTAGCATGCCGATGTGTGTCTTGGTTGCATTTCTTGCTCATTTCACAGGAACAGTGCTGATTAAAATTATTGAATTATCTTCATGTAGTCTTGGCTGAGCACCATGAGCCTATTGTAGAAAACACTGTTGAACTACAAAATAAAAAGAAAGCTTCTTTGTTGTTGGTTCTTGTTGCTAAACTAGTAAACAGTGAATTGATATTGATATTATTATCAGTGATTTATGTTGTTCAGGCACTAAAGCCTGACCTTGCCTATGAGTTGGCTGAAAAAATGCATGGTAGGGGGTGAAATATGTATTGATTTTTAGAAATCTTTGATTGATATGTCTTTCCTTTGTCCCCAGACAAGTAGGGTTTCTTTGCTTTGGTAGCTTAAAGATGGATTTCATGCTGAAAATTGTGGGCTGGAGGGGCAGGGCATGAGGATGGGTTCATGTAAAGGGGTGTCTGTTTTCCCCAAAACGTCTTCCCTGTTGGAGACAGGCAAGATGCAGGTTGGTGTGGCAAAGCAGGTAGAGTGGTGGTCCCTGAACTGGTTTGTGCTGACAAGGGTCATGGAAACAGGAGGTTGATCTGGAGAGCATTCTTCCTCCCCCTCTCTCCCACTTTTCCCATAAAAAGTGTCTTCAATGGATAGCGTCACTTGTCCTGGGTGTGTAAATAATGCGAGTACAGAAAGTGTTGGCCCTGCTTCCAGTAGATTAGTTGTAAAAGAATGCCTCGCACCTTGTTTACTAACTTGGAGTGGTTTTGTCAGGATCAGCAAGGATTTTGTGGACTACATCAAATTAAATTATTTGGTTCAATTGACTTTGCTAAAACTGTGCTTTCATTCATGCATATAATATATCTGACATTACCAAACCATTTGTATTTGGAGTTAATATTATCTATGCCTATATGAACATCGAGACCGCTTCAGTTAAGCCAGTGAGAATACTTACTTTTAATTTAAAAAGATGTTATGAGAGCTATAGCTGTTTGGTTGCTTTATCTAACAATAAATAAAAAGTCCTTCATCACCCATGCAGCACTGAAAACAATTGATTGGCTTTTAGTCACCGCCATATGCTTTTTTCCTTAGCAAAGGGCAGTAGGAAATTATTGCATTACACAAGTGGAATTTAAAATGTTGCTGATGTACTTAAGGATGTTCTTTCCTGAGAAGAATCATTATGTATGATCATGCTCTTTAAAAATGTGATTACAACAGTTGAGCAGATGGTAGACACTTGGGGTCAGCTCTAAGGAGATGTGTATTTACAGTGTATTAATAATGGTTTAAACTTTCTCATAAATAGATGTTGATTAATTTTAAATCCATTTGTAGAAACCTAGCATTGCCAGACTATTTCCTGAAACCACAATACAAAGTATGATAAACACCATCCGTTAATCCAGACTAATGTACTCCACACGTTAAAAAAATTCACTAAAAGGATTAATGTAATTTTTCAAACATGAAAAAAACAGATTGTATATTTCATATGTGCTTTGTGTGTTGAATTTTTGACAGTCAACTCTTTTCGCTGATAGAATTATGTGGTTTTATCCTTTGCTGTAACATACTTTCAAATAATTTATATTTAATTTTATATTCTGTTTGGGATTTCTTTTTCACTTTGTCACACAGCTATTTCATACCATTGAGTGGAAAATAGATTAATCCAATCAGGTGAAACAGCAGGAGGGAAATTTAGGAAAAGCCTATTTTAAAGGCAGGCTGACATAATTTTGCTGGAAAGAAAGAGCATTGAGCAGTGATTCTTAACCTTTGGCATGTTTTGACCCGTTATTCTGGGTTTGGACTGTATAATCGTACAGGGCCTTCCTACAATCCTGACACTTGCTTGGAATCCCCAATCCAAAAGTCTTAGGGCTGAAATCTTGATCAGTTCATGTCAATAAGAGTTTGGTCATGCTTTTGTAGCAGGGAAGAGGTACACATAAACATAGATACTTACATAGTTCAGATATAGTATATAAATACTCAAGAGGTGTATACATGTTTATAAGTCTGCGTATGCAGCCTGCAACCAAGCAAACGCAGGAGCACGTGCTCAGTGACTTTAAATAACTTTCTGAAATTTAAGAGCAATCAGATTGAAAATTCAACAAACAGCTGATGCCACTTCACAAACAAGAAAAATATGAACCCCAAATATAGGTTTACAACGGGGTAATTTTATTTTCTTCATAAAAGCTTATTTAAGAGAGATACTCCTCATAGTAGCAAATGTTAAACATTGGAGAATTTATAGGCCAAAAGGAAAAAAAAAAAAAGTTGATCTTTAATTGCTATGAGTCAGTTATCACAGTCATGAAATTTCATGGAGTGACATGCTTTAATATTGGAGTTAGAGGGTGAGGAATTGACATTGAGCTTGACCTGCATCTACAAACTTTTGTGTGTAAGTTTTTTGCATAAAAATGTATAATTCCAGTAACTTTTTCTTCATAGAGTTCCCTTCCTTTTCATTGTTAATGTTTCAGAAGGATAAAGCCTAGAAATTGCCTTTCGAGCAGTAAATGTAGGAACTACGAATTTTGGCACAAGCTGTTTTGACAAGGGCCATAGAATTGAGGCAGCCTTACTTTTAAGCAGCAAGAAAATTACTCTTTTTCGTGTTTGGTTGAAGTCTGGTTAATTGTGGACTTGATTTAATGGTCCAAACTCACATGTAAAATTTGATTCTATGTCTGTCCTCCTAGTGAAATGGATAGAACCTAAGGATGAGGGAAAGTTCAGAATGTATGTAAATCACGACATGGTCCAAAGAAAGCAGTCGAAGGTGCCAAAAAAGTCTGAGAGAGACAGAAAGATTGAACCTTTGTCATTGTGAAGCTATTGCTTTTACGCTGTCCCAATCAGTAAAGCGTCTAAAGGCACATTTTAAAATCCCACTGAATTTACAAACATGCTTAATTCAAATAGGCTGGACTTCAGATTATGCTTATGTCCCTTTGCTGCGTTGGCACAAAGGAATGACTCTGATATTCTTGTGAGGTGACCTCATCTTTCTGCCCATGTCCAGTCTGTTTTTCAGCTCAGGATGCTTTAACTTTCTACTCTGATCTTTGTCTTCCATTTCTATACTCTTATGCATACTCTTTTTTTTTGGGTGGCTAATGTAACTCATGAGAATTTGAATGCTTTGAATGAATTGCCAGTCTGATGTGAATAAATCCTACCTCTTTTCAAATTCTGACAATCTTTGCACCCTGCAACTCAAAAAATAAATGGTCTCTATACCTCGTAATGTAGCTGTACTTCCTAAAGCACAATTGTATGAGATCTACAAAAGTTGTACAATACTCCAGTATTCCCCCTTATACATTAGCAGGATTTTTTTACTAATTTCAGTGCCACTAATGACACTTCAGTGCTGTACTCATGCGTTGCTGGTGTAACAGCCTTTCCCCTGTCTACCTGTTCACTACCCACTTGTCCTATCTCAAAATGTTTTCCCACATTGTTGCCGAAAATTTCCTTCTGGTTTCTGGCCATTGCTCTTTTTTCTGCTTTATCTTTTGTGTCTGTAAGGGACAATGTTCCAGCTGACCAGCTTCTGAGGACGGCTTCCTCCATCAGTGAGCGATTTGGGTCAGACAACAGGGACACCCAGTACCTTCGAGGTACAATTAAGGTCTTCAAAATTATTTTTCAAATTGGGAAAATTGAACTCCTCTTGTCCAGTTATCATGAACCTTGCTCTTTGTATTCAGTCTTTTAAAAGTTTCTCCAACTTGGGAGCTAGAACTGTGAATTGCCTTGTACATCCAATAAATGCTTTTTGCCATACTGGCTTTAAATATCATATATATGAACTCTTTGTGATATATGCAAGAGAAGGGAAGCTTTGGTTTCATTCCCAGTTATACCATGTGTAAATATGGAGAGTTCCTATTTATCCAAATATACTATTTACTAATACTCCTAAATTCATTTTTCCCCCAAGCCTGTGCTTACTTAGCCATCCAAATTTTGTTTTTTTTAAAAAACTGTAAAAACTGTACTTATACATAGAACTCACTGGCCTAATCCTTTTAGAGTGAACTTGAGTAGATAAGTTGGAGGTCAATTTTTCAGTCCTTAAAAAACCTAAATCAATTTTACACTTTGTAAAAATATTCATATCCGGTTAAATATTTTCTGAAATACTTAGAATGGTATTAGCAACTCTGGAAATGCCTTGTTTTGAGTGCTTTCTGAATGCTTTGCCTGAAGTGATTCTATTCCTTTTTTCGAACCAATTACTGATCGCAGTTCCGGCCTTTCTGTTTGATTTATCAACCGACACACTAAAGCACGTTCCAATACTTTAATTTCCCCAGCATGTTTTGCTGTTCTGTGCAGTATCTTCATTACTGCTTGATATTCCGAAGTTCATTACTACATAGACCAGCTATGTTAAAACAGTGTGTTTGTATTTTTGGAAGCAGAGAAAAAAAAGCATCAAGTACATTAGTGAAATGCTTCATGGTGACCTCTGTTATGCTTCTTTTGGATCCATTAAAACTGTTCGTGCATAGTTAAGTGTCATAATCATAGGATAAGTGGCAGCCTGTGGCAGCCCAGAGTATGCTTGATGCTAAAGAAATTAATCTGTAGGTGTCCTTGAACCCTGACTGCTTATTGCTGATGGTGCTAAGTAGTCCTTGACTGAAGCGTCCATCTGTTGTTCATGGCTATAACGTCGATGTTCCAGCAGTGCGTAGGAGCACTTACTATTGCTCTCTTAATGCAAGATGGTAGCAAGAGCGTGAGAAGTTTCAGCAGTTCGCATCTGCTGCAGTAAAAAGGAAATGTTTGACTTTCTGCCCAGCACTGCTAAATACAGAAACTTGGAAAATAGGAGTGTAAAAATACCCTTTCCCTTGAAAATGCTCTGTGATGCTATTTCCCAGGAAATTTAGGTTGATTTTTGGTTTTAATAACGTGGAGGCGGGAAAATTTTTTGTGCTAGAATATACGTGTGTTTGAATTAATTGTTTAATTTAGTCAGATGTAAATTGTAACTAGGAAGTGCAAAGACTTGGGTAACTTCCCAGAGATCCAGCAATTAAGAGAGTGACATAATGGTACTTTGATGTCAGTTTGTGTTCCCCATTTTCTTACCTCAAAAGAATTTGGTGAATGCATCTTTCTAGAACTTTTAAAGCTGAATATTATACATATCCTAAGTAATACCTTATGCTGTTTAATACAGTATGCAAAAATTACATTTCCATGGACTTAGACCTCAGTCCAGCAAAGCACTTGGGTTCCAGTTTAACTTTATTTGCATGATAAAATCCTATCTCTATCAAATAAAGAGTAAGGGTAAGACATATTGAGGGAAGGCACAGTGACTTAATTACATGTCTGACTCAACTCTGCATTTCAACTGAAGTTATTAAACTTTTCTAAAATATTTCAGCAAAGTTATTGAAACAGTTTAATTAATTTTGAATGTTTGTGAGTCACCCTCTAGTTGCATGCCATAACGCTGGGTGAATGTGGTGGTCTGGTGTCACCCACGCCACCCGTCACTGGCAAAGGCCAATAAATTCCCATAAGCGTGGTGGAAATGCCACAGTCCGGGTAAAGGGCAACTGAGAATGACTTGAACCATCTGTAAGTGCTCAGTTCATGCCCATGCACCAGGTTTTTATGTCTTTTGCTTTCTAATCCTGTTCAAACCCTGTAGGTACCTATAACTTTTTTGAAGTGCTCTGTCTGCTCACAGCTATTCAATGCGTGGTAGAGGTGATGGCTGCACGCTGTGTTTGGGGATGGGGTTAGAACCCTGGCACAAAGCTCCACGGGATTATACAGGATTTTTTGTCTGTATTTCTTTGAGCCTCAAAACCAAGTCAGGACACTTACAGCATTTATCCATTTCTCATTTCTGAAGATCTGAGCTCATATTGGTCACAAAATCTTTTGTTTTGGTTCCGGTACATTGTGGGTGTGTTTGAAAACCTCTGATATGGTAGAACGGATCATCTTTGTTGGGAGGGTCTATGGACAGGGATAGTAATACCATGGGTCTGGAAAACCAATGGACCATGAGTAGCAACTCCCCTTGTCTAATGCCTGACAGTTTGGTGCTACTTTGGTTTTTTATAGCAAATAATCTGTGGCAGAATGAAGTTGGTGGCTACGTGGTACTATACACACATACTATAAATAGCGCAGTTCTTTTAGTTGCTCATTAGTAATTTCCTGCACGGTGGATGCAATGCTCGGATGAAACTAAGGCACATAAATCTGACTCCGGTCACTCACTTTATTAGGATAGGAAAAATCCTGAGTATGTTGCAGCAGAAATTCAGCCTAATGCAAGTAGCAGCTGAAAGTGTTTTTTAAATCCCACAGAGATTCGGCTTTTTGAACAATTTTGGGGGGATCAGAGCACTATGTAGTCTGAAAGCAAAGGCAAAGTATATGAGTGCCTTCATTGTTGGCCCAGATGGCATGACTCAATTAAATAAAGTATCTGTGCTGCTTATGTGTTGATGTCTGACACTAGCCCTGGGCCAGGCTTGCAAATAACTGTGGTTTGCTAACGTGTGGCTTTTCAAACAAAATCTGTATTAGCGCTCATGAACCGTGAGCAGTAATGTGGCCTGGGCTTGGGGCACAAGCTGGGTACTGAGCGGCGAACAGAGCGAGGCTTGAAGGAGGAATTCAGCAGCCTTTCGGAAATGGTACATTTGGGATGGAATGTACTTACCCTGAAATCCTAGAAATCAGCCTGATGAAAAAAAAAATTAACATCTTTGGTAATTGTTTTTAACTTCTTTCAGGTGTACTGAAACCTTGGTCGCCAGCTGTTCTGCTTCAGTGGGGAGCACAGGATGGAGAGGAGAAGAGTGGGAAGAAGCTGACCTTGCTCTCCAGCAGTCTCGGTACCAAGGTGAGCGGGTGGGGAGTGCCCGAAGGTGGCACCAAGTCACCATTCCACCTCTGGGCACCACGATCACCTTAGACTCCTGATTTCATTGTGCCACCACAGCTCCCAGCAGGACACTGCTGGCCCTCAGAGAAAGCAATCCAGCCTCCTTTGTGTCTGGGGTTGCTGAGGGACTGCTAGAAGTTCCTCACAGGACTACTGAGGAAATTGTTCTTCTCTACAGCAATAAGATGTCTTCTTCCCTACAGAAGATTCCTCCTCTCTGTGGCCTCTGCTCACCACCAGAATTTGGGGGAAGGATACCCAGGGAAGCAGCAACTTGAGACTGCCCAAGTGATAGTGTTTTCCCTCCATTCCCCCGAAGTATGTTAAATATCGAGGTTCCATTTTCAGCTGTGATGTGTGAAGTTACTGTGAAAAGATGCTGTCTGAGGAGCAAAAACAGACAGCGTATTCATGTCTAGACTAAAGCATGTGCAAGTTTCCAGGGTGGAAAATAGGTCCAAAGAAAAGTGCTGAAAGAAGACTAAGTAGAAGTTACCCCTGCCACCTGCAGATGACTGAGAACGTGAATGACGTGGCCAGAGCAGGAGGAGATGGGAAGAATTTCATGGGGGGCAGGTAGAAGAATGGGCAGATGAAGTGAGTCACCACTGACAGCAACTGGGATCCAGCTGTAATTGCTGGAGAGGCTTGTTTTTGTACAGAACGATCATAACTATATTTTTCTTAGAGAAAATAATTTTAGGTAATAAATGTAATCTTGAAAATAATTTTAGGTAATAAATATAATCTTGAGTTGCTAGAGATACACTGGCTGTTACTTGACTGGCTTTTGGCTTTGCAAATGAGTTTTGTATCAGGCACACATCTTTGCAATCAAAAGTTGTGGAAAAAGAAGTCCTTTACATTCAGTTTGGTATTTTCCACATTTTGGTTTCCTTCATATGAACTCCAAGAAAGGCTTCATCTTTCAATTCTGTCTGCAAAACTGAAACTTGGCCTATCAGTGCTTTGGATGTGTCCTTGCACACTGAAGCACAAGTGTATTCGTGGTTCAGAATGGATCTTCTCGCTAATGGATCTGACCTGACCACTTCTAATATTTGCCAGGTGGTTTTCCATATCTCTTGGGGAATATGTGTAGGCAGATATCAGACCTACCCAAACCAAGTCAAAAGCCTAAAACTACCCTTTCAATGAAAGCAAGCAAATTTAAAATGTTGATTCAAGGGCACCCTTAAGGGATGTATCTGAATTTTGATTCCTACTTAAAAATTGTACAAATCTTGCATTAAGCAGCAACGATTGCCATCACGCCATCTGGGAACTGCGACATTATTCTTTGGTACTCTAGCATTTGTATCACTTCTAAAGAATTTTGAAAAATCTAGAACATTTCATCCTACTGTACATTTCCTTTTTAACTACTAATGCCATTTTTTTGAGACAAATAAATTAATAGCTGATCATATTTTGCAGTTGATAAAAAAATAATGCAGCGAATCTTCAGCTGGGAAAGAAAACAGCATTTGTGATGGGTTTTCCTGCTCGCTTTCTAGCTTTGCTCATTTTCAGTGAGGGTGACTTGGATTGCAGTCTCTTATCCGGTAAAGCCTGGAAACACGTACTGAGCTTAACATGTTTGCCTAAGTTGCATTTACTCAACTATAACTTAATCCTAGACTTAAAGGGCTGTTAAAGGGTGGGGTTTTTTTGAACAATATACTTCTAACCTTAGAATCAATTAAGGAAGAAATGGGTTATGCTTCAGTGCTCAAACTATGCGGATTAAAAAGAAATTCTGACACAGAGGAAAGCACACAAGTGAAGGCTGCCCCGAGGCAGCCTTAATGTAAAAGCTGACAAGTCAATGCATACTTTCTTGCTTACTAATTTACTCCTTTGTGACGAAAAAGATCATGGCAACTCCCTCATCACACAGCACACATGGATAATCTTGTGGGTAAAATAAAATATGCCTTGCCCTCCTGCACTTTTTCTCAACTCCGGTTCCTGAAAAATTGAGTAATGAAGTGTTTTATAGCAGTGCATATCTCCGCATTGTTAGTTAATGGCAATATTGAAGTGGTAGTGAAAGTATCCTGTAGTAATGTGTGCTATATAGAAGGACATACTACACTGAAGTAGTACTGAAGACAGCAGCATCTCTAAATAACCTGTAAATAATTACAATAGGGTCTGTACATACCAGTACATACAGCTGAGTTGGTTTTCTCTCTACAAACTCAGTCCCTGACACTCTTTTCTGACTAGTCCAACTACAACATTCTGTTTTACTCTAGTCTCAATAATATTAAAAGCTGTTGAAAGGAGAACACCAGTGGGGTTTTACGTGGATTGGTAGCCACTTATTCTTCCATTTAAGTATGTAGATAGTATTACTCTGATCATTTTGAAAGTTAGAGGGAAAATAAATAGCCAAAACAATGAAAGTAGATTGCTAGCAGAAAATCCCTGTGCTTTACATTTTATATTATTGAATTTGTAATGAAATATTGCATAATCCAGCTGAGCCAGAATAGTACCTTGTTTCTGCTATGAGACTTTGACTATAATTCTAACACTGCCATAGCTCTTAGTGTCTCTTCTGCCTAAGGAAGAATAAGCTAGATACTCTGAGACTGCTCGGGGCACTTTTTGCAGGGAAAGAACCTGCCGGCATCAGATGCAAGGCATCAGGGTACCAGGAGGCACTTGTCTACTTCTTCTTCAGACCAGAACATTTCTAAAACAATTCCCACCAAAGATTTTGCAGTCTGGAAACCCAGTCTCTGAACACATAAAATGGCTTTATTTTTTTTTATTTTTTATTTTTTTAAATTTTCTCTTTTTCTCCTTTTTTTTTTTTCTGGAGATTTCAATGTAGTATGGTACAGGTCTTTTACAACTACGGAATGGTAAAGACTGGCTGACAAAATTACTGAGCTGCTGTTTCATGCACAGTGATCTTGAGAGATTTGTCTGCAAAACAGTAGATATCATCATGCTTCTGAGGCCTTTTGTCCACGACACTGAGCTAAAAAGATCTTCAAGCATTCAGCAAGCGAGGGCAGGTGTTACACTGCATGTAGCTAGTAGTGACTGAGTTTGGGAAGTGACAGAGGTTTAGGTTTTTTTGCCTGCTCAGCTTTGCTACCTTGTAAGAAATATTGAAATGAGGCCCAACATTAGCTAGAAGTTTATTGTAGAAGAGTAGTGATGGGCAATCAGAAGATTGCGGCATGAAAAGAATACAGCAGAGGAGAAATTGAAACACTGAACCCAGAATTTGTTTTCATGTTTTAGACTAAAGTACTAATGAAAATACTTGCAATTTGTAGACCATGCAAACTGAGGAGACCCATGGATGTCTGGCTTGTGCATGCTGCTGCCTTGACACCACTTTGGGCACTAGAACTACACACACCAACCCCATGGAGNGCTGACGGGAGACCTTCTCGCTCTCTCCTACTCCCTGAACAGAGGGTGTAGCCAGGGTGGGTCAGTCTCTTCTCCCAAGTCACAGGCAATGGGACAAGAGGAAACAGCCTCAAGTTGCGCCAGGGAAAGTTTAGGATGGATATCAGGAAAAATTACTTCACTGAAAGAGTTCTGAAGTCTTGGAAGAGGCTGCCCAGGGCAGTGGTGGAGTCTCCATCCCCGGACATATTTAAAAGCTGGGCAGACGTGGTGGTGAGGGACACGGTTTAGTGGTGGGTTTGTCAGTGTTGGGTTGATGGTTGGACTCAATGATCTGAAAGGTCCCTTCCAACCTAGATGATTCTATAATTCTACAACTAGTAAAATTAAAGTGGATTTGTGTTTGATGAAAGCAAGCTTGGATGTGTTGCAGTTGCACAGTTTATTTCAGTGTGGACATGGAAACAGTTGCTTTTAAGGCTGGTTTGCTCAGCTGGCTCTGAGGTGGCTTATCTATTTGGGAGCAGCTTGTGATATTCTTCCTTTTTATTAACCTTTAGAACAAGCTCTATTGACTGTGGTGGATCCTTTTGCCCTCTCCAGTGTAAATAAGGCTATCTCAGTTAGACCCATACTGACAGAAGTTATTAAAGCCCTTCCAAAGCTTTAACAGGCCTGGTGGGGACTCCTTCTGTTTTCTTTTTAGCTGCCAGCTTTGCCCTGGCAATGACATTTTAATCACATATACCCACCAACGCCACCACCTTGTTTAGCCAGACCAGGAGGCTACAGCTCTGGTCATTATATTCCCTGCTCTTCACAATAAAACATTTGTACTCAAGCTGTCAGTAAATGTTTCTGTTTAACTAGTGATTTAGTGTCCTGGATTATGCTGAAAATACTTTGAACTGATGGTTTTCTGAAAAGGCCAAACCGCTTCTTATATTGCATCCAGTATTGCTTTGAATACATCGGGAAGACTTATCCAGCACTGAATGTTTCTGCAGACTTCTAATCGTATGTTAGGAACAAATTCAGAGGATGAAAAATTGCTTTGAAAGTTCTCAAAGTTCTCACATTTGAGGGAAGGCAAAGTGGATTTTATTATCCTTCCTTAGGATTAACAGTAACCTTAATACGATTGGATTTCCTGATGAAAAAGCAATGAGAGTCTGTCCCTTAGCAGGTATTTACTTGCTTTTCAGGACACACTTTCCAGGTGATTTGTGGAGTTTTCACAATGTGCTTTCCATTAATCTTGGGATGAGTGCTGTGCAAATCTTTAGTCAGCACTCGGAATATCTACCAATTATTTTTTAAAAGCACAGAATTCTAAGTAACAAGAGCTGTACTGAGTGGTATACAAAAATATTATTTATGCTAGTTATGTAGAAAAGTGTTAACTCTCTGAAAACAGGTCCCAAAATATTTATATAAAGTAGTATTGTATTACCATTTACCACCACCCTCCTAAACAACAACAAAAAAAGGCCAAAAGAAATATTCCCATTTCTTTTTAAATAGTATGAGTGAGGTGGGCCATCTTGTTTTGGCAGTGGCTTTTCCTCCAAAAAATATACTAGATTTTACCTCCTGGGAGGTCTGTACCACTCCACTCACTGCAGCTGACTCATGATCATTTGCTCTTTATCAAAATATACAGATTTTTCCAAATTCTACAGGAGCAGTTTCTAGTGTAAAGCGACATAAAAGTGAAAAGCGCGTCTTTTAAGGATTGACAGTTGAAGGTTATACATTGGTGTTGTTGGTATTCTTTAGAGCTAAATATTCCACAAACTATTGCAGTTTTTGAAGGGAAACTGTTGTCATTAGCAAACTAATGCTGGGAGCCAGGTTTTATGACTGTGAAGATGCCATTAAAATGAAGATGATACCAGGGTGTGAAAATATCAGAAAGTCCCAGCTTTAGATGTGTGAGAAAATAAATCCAAACCGTCTGAAGATGCAGTTTAGTATCTAGTGCCCTAGGAAATGACTGTATTTTATCAGATTTCAATAAATTCACTTATGTGATGAAAGTATTTTGGCATTTCTGCAAAATCGTGCTCAGTCTACAACTTCAGGTATAGGTGCAGTATTTAGGTACTCTTGAAATCTTCCACCCGAGGCCTTGATTTTGCATTCTTCCATAGAAAATCAGTCTACACACCATATATCACTCGTCTTTCATTTCAGATGGCTGAAAACAAGAGCTAATTGAATAAGTGGAGTAGCTGATTATGGTTTTTGGGTATATGCATTTAGGAACAATTCAAAGGCTGTTGAGATTGGTAAATCTTTGCATTGACCTTGCTGTGCTTTCGATTCAGGTCTCATTCTCTCCAAGGATGGAAGTGTTCATTACAAAGTGTTGTTCCAGTCCCAGAGCTGTATTTAGAAAAACTTTAAAATGCTGTATATAGTATTATTTCATGGCCTTCCAGAAAACTGAAGTAAGATACATGCCCTGAAGCAGTACTTTACACTGCTAAAGAACTCCCTCAGGAAGAGATTCTGCAAAAAAAAATGATAGATAATAAAAGATATTTAAAATACAAACGATTCTAAAAAAATCCCCTTCAGGGAACACTTACTGATTGTAACATGCTTCTTTATTCCCCTGAATGGTTTTAGCAATGAGGGTTTCGTTTAAGATATGTTATTTTTGACATGTTTGCATGTGTAGCTGTAATCCCAAGGAAATTTTCAGCAGTAATAAAAACAAAAATAGAAATAACCTGAGTACTAATTCTAACTGTAAAATAGAAAACTTATAAAGGCTCAATGTATAACACAGTGTAAGCATTTTATTAGCCTTTCCTTTATAGAACTTGTTGCTAAACTTTGCATGTAAATTAATTGGTCCTTCATGGTGTAGTCTGTAGTGTTAAAAAAAAAGCACAAAATTTGGAATTTTGATAAATGTGAAACATACGCTCCTCTACTTAAGACCTGTTCTTGTGGTTTGCAGATGATACCAGGGCTTCTAATAATAATAACAGAACTGCACAGAACTGAAAGAATGATTTATTTTAAACTGCTTCATGAAGACAAAAACTACCAAATAGCTAGCAGGTTCTGCTGTGAGTATTTTACTGCTCTGTCTCCCTGGGTACTTGCACTTAAGTAATTTACTCAGTTCCCAAATTACAATAAAACCTTACCGTAACATGAAACAGTATTTGTAACTCCTTCTCAAGAAACTCGTGGAGCATGGCAGGAAGGGAGGCTCTTGGGTTTGATGCCACTACAAAGAATGCTTCACCAACACAGGGTGTGTAAAATCAAAATCCTTTCTTTTTCACTATGCATTGCCATCTAGTGGTGTGTGGCCCCCACGTGTCTCTGCAGGCAGGGTCTAACTGTGGAAACAACTAACTCTTGTACGTCATTTGCCCTTATTGCATTTTTATTGATGATGGTGCAAGGATCTGCTAATTGCATTGGCTGTCATGTGCATATGCTCCAACATTTCCTTTTTCTTTGTTTTCAATAAAGATTCATGGGGGAAAAGAACTCAGGAGAAAGGCAGTATGAGCAGAACCATTGGCTTTCACTTGCACTATGATAACCCATTTGGCTCAATCACTGAAGAAATAATTGGTGCCAGGTTTGCATGTTGGCATGGTTTCCTTCCAAGTCCAGTAAAAGAGTATCAAGAATTGGATCATAATTCTTGGCCAAAGTCCTTTCTCCTGGAAGCTGAGATGACACAGTGACTTGGGCAGTGCATATTGAAAGATCCCAATGAGCTGTGGAGTGGGGTAGCCAGTTTGTTCCTGGAGCTACCCTTTGTGTTAACACGGACCATACACTGGTGGAAATTCAAAGCAACTGCACCAACCTTGGTGAAACTCCCCTGGATTTTTATTGGTATCACCAAGAACCTGCCATTTGTTTAATTTCCAACATACCTCCTTTGTACCCAAACTTCCATACCTTCAATGAAGGGAAGTTTAATTAATAGCAGCTGTAGCAGTGCTCTGAGGGGCTGGCCGTTCATGGGAGATCAGGCAAGCGGAGTGCCGCCTGCCAATCACATGGGAATCTGGAAAGATTTTTTCAATACTCTCCAACATTTCCTTCAATACAGGTCAGTAACGAAACCCTTCAGTCATTTATAAAGTCATTATACCAAATTATTTCCCACAAAGCCGCATTTAGGCTAATGGGTGTATTTAATTTTTACTCGCATATATGTGGGAAAGAAAAAGCCACTGAAGTGCAACTTTTCTTAAGCTCGGTAAAAAATAATTGCTACAGTAATTGTTCAAAAACATTTCTGAAACAGGTTTGCTTACAAAATGAGCCACACACAATTGTCTTACCTTTCTACTGTTACCAAACCTGTTCTAAAACACCTAAGCAGAAGTTTAAACATTTGTTGTTTTTCCATACTGCCGAAATTCTCTTTTCCCATAGTGCTGAAATTCTCTTTGTGACATGCCTTTCCATCGTTATACTGCTCCACAACTTGCCAGCTGGCTCTTGAGAAAGAAGCACTAACGCTGTTCCTCTCAACAGTATTTTCTGTGGATTTTGGTGTGGGCTGTCAACGGGAGGTGAAGGTAGGAGAAAATGCAGCCTTACCAGTATAAAGTAGCAAATATTGGGCAATTTTACAGCTGCACATTATAGTGACTTGCAATGGTAAAGTGTATATATATGGAAGAATCTCAGGGAAGATCGTTGTAAAAATTTTTTTTAAAGATATTAAAAAATAGTAATAACATTAATGGGAAATAAATGTATAAGAGGCAAATACAAATTTAGTTTTCAGCTATGTTACTCAATACTAATTTTTGGTCTTGTATTCAGTTTTATTTTATCATGAAGCAGGAGAAAATAAAAAGAAAAAATACAGACAAAAAGAGATTTGAAGAAATCATTGAAGAATTCATTGACAAGCTATACCTGTCTGTACAGAATTACATACTGGCAGTGAAAACGCAGAGGTTGTTTCAAACAAAAACCATTAGAAATGACAAAAGTAGACGTTATTTTCTATTTTTTATAAAAACCCTCTATGACCTGATTCTTAGCTGTAAATCAACATGTGTTGATTTTACCTTCTGATTAACTAAAGAAAACCTTTATAATGAATATTCTGTGTATTGATAGAGTGAGTAAATTTTAAGCATTAGAGACTAATAGAAGAAAAATCCAACACTTGGTGCTCAGTAATGGAGAGGTTATCATTACCAAGTAATGGGTTCTCTAACTTCTGTATGTTTTAAGAGTAGGCATTTTACATAAGCTGCTGAACTGCTGGATCTGAGGGTTTCATATTTAAAATTATTATTTTGAGAAATGTTATAAAGAATTGAGAGAATTTTCTGCTCACCTAAGTTGGACAATGTGTTATCAGCAAAGGCCGAAATCTGAGTACATAAGGGCTGAGCTAGGTTTTTGGAAACAGAAGAGTGGAAAGCTGATCAAAACATCTTGTCATTTAAAATGCTTAAAAAAAGATCTGCAACTTGCTTATGTATTTGAATCAGATTTTTGTGGAAAACATCAGTGTAAATCCAGAGAAGTTACTACTTTAGAGTAGTAGTATGTAGTAAACTTCCTACGTTAAAGTAAACTAGTTGGTAGATGAGCTCTGATTTTTTTAAAATATAATTACTCAACTAATTGATCGTGCAAACTGAAGCATCACAACTTTTGTCGTTGAAATGTATTTATATTACTTATTTCTGGGTGTTGTGCTCATGAAGCAAAGTGTGTATTTGTGTTAACAGAAGCTTGTGACACCAGTTGGCGTAGTTCAAATAGATGATGTTGCAGACCTGTTTGCTCAATAGGATGTAAACTGGGCTAATCTTGTTTCAGGTTCATAACTTTTTTGTCTTGGGCTCTTTCGGCACCGCTCACATATGTAAAGATTGCGGCTCATGGAGAATAACCTTGATTGTGCTCTACACCTGCTTGCACTTAGGAAAAGAAACATTTGTCACTCTTATTTATGTAATTGCTTAAATTGCATTTTAATTTTAACAGCTTAAGTATGTTGGTGGAGAAAAATGTTTTCTGAATGAAAGTTTGATCAAACGCCCAGGGAGCCAGTACAAGTCTTTCCATTGACTCAAGAGATTTTGTTTCAGGCATTTTATTTAAACAATACTCCTCTCAACCATAACTGAGTAAAATTAAATGTTTTTCATTAAAAAAAAAAAAAAAAAAAAAAAAAAGGAGCAAAAATGTTTCAAACAACAATATTTAATATAATGTTTTAAGGAAAATTAAATCTTTCCATTTTGTATTTTTAATGCAATTTTAAAATATAAAGAAACCTGCATTTGGTTCTTTAAAAAGCAATATATCTGCTTGAGTATTTCAAAACTCAATTTCTTCTTGCTAAAATGGAAATTGGATTAGATTCTGTTGGAGTAAACTCAACAATTGCTTAACTTCTTTTGTGTTATTCTTCATTCCCATTAATAGGAATAACATGATACCTATACTCAGCAATTCCCATCACTGCGGGCTCTTAAATAAACATTAGGAAATATTAGTCTCAAAGTTAAAGACTCCATTTAGCACATCGCCCAGCTATGCATTTTATACTTGCAAGAAGGAATGGCAGTCCCCATTTTTTTTGACCACTCATTACGCTAATGCTCACAGGCTTTCCTGGCAAGATCCTTTACAGAGCGGAGCAGGTTCAAAATGTATCAGAGCCCTTATCACTCAAAGTAAACACTCAAAGCATATTTCCCTTTTGCTGAAAGATTACATTAGTTCCCTGTTAGACAGCATATCAATTACAGCACTGCCTTTCCTGCATGGCGCAGGGACGAGCTTTCCCTTTGCTGCCACCCCAACCAAAGTTTAAAGCACAGATGCTATAAAAGGTGGATGTGGCTACGTTTATTAAAAAAAAAAATAAGTCTTTTAAACTGTTTAGGTGAAATCCTGAAGGTGTCAAATCATGCCTCTGGTGACACTCTGAGGTGCAGACTTTGATGCTCTCGGTTGTGCCGAATGGTACAACACGCTCCAAACTCTTCCAAAGGCTTCATCAGTGCTACTGTGTAAACAGCACTTCGCTGATCTGATAGAGTTGATCGGCTTTGTCTGTCCCCGAGATACCTGATCCCGACCTAATCTGAGTAATAATTCAGGGGATATGTTTACTGATGAGCAAGCGTAGAGGGAAGATACATTTTAGATAGTCGAGTCTTCAAAGCATGAGGTTCGGCAGCAATTCCCTGTCTGTCGGTGGGGATCGTGTGGCAGCTCCCTGCGTGATGCAGCTTTAGATCATTGCAACATTAAACGTAACGTCTCTTCCTCAAATACATACCGGCTAAAGTTGCATCACCCAGCTGAACTCACAAACATTGGTAATTCCTAGTGATAGTACTAAGATCACAATTTTTGGTTCATGGGACATTTTTTGGTCAGGTTCATAGGCAAAAAAAAAAAAAAAAAAAGAAAGAAAAGAAAAATACAGCAAATTTTAACTAAGACAAAAAAAGTTACCATTAGCCCAAAATTGCCATCATTCTGTATTTATATTCCATACTTCCCAGGAAAGCTTTCCCTCTTGCCACATCTATTTATAAACAGTGACATGATATTTTTTATTCTGAGAAGTTATAACGGGAGCCAGATTAGCCTAGAAATCATGAAAAGTAAAACACAATTAGGAAGGAGAGAGCAGAGCAGGCTGAGAAAAAACTGATTAAGTAGTTGCTCTTGAGAAAAGGGAATTGTGTATCCTGCTTAGTGAGGGGCTCCACTCTTCCCCCTTTGTCAAAGATGAGGTGAACTCTAAAGCGACTACTGGAAACATCCATTGCCTCTATATATAGCGATGTCTTCATCTGAAATCCTTGCCTGATGACTGTGAGTTTTTCTAAAAGATGCCTTATAAATGAACAAAAGTTGTGTTCAGTGATGAAAGCATTAGTTGAAGCTCTACATGAGAAGTAAGTTCTACGTAAGTTCTATATAAGTAAGTTCTATATAAGTAAGTTCTAGATCAGAAGTCAAAATAGATCATTGTAACGGTGCTTTCTTGTTCTACTTTCTGTGGCTCTGTTAAAGTTTACCTTTCTTCTTGTAATTTGCTTCAGGGATTCTAAAATAAATGCTTTTTATTATTAAATATATTCAAAGCAGTGGGACTTAGTCATATGGATATATATAATTTTACAAAAGTTCCAATGCAAAATTTTGATTGTTGTGTGTTTTACAGAGATGAAAACAAAGGAACAAACCTAAAAGGATAATTGTATAACTGAATTTTAAAATTAGAGGGGTTTTTTTTAGGTTTAGAGTAATTAATTCATTAAAAGGTAATTCATTATTCCTTTTTTCCCCTCAGATCTGCTTCCAAGTCTGGAAAAAAACTTTAATAGATTTTCTTTGAATGTAAAATAGAAAATGGCTTTGAAAGCTCAACCCTTAACCACCATGGGGTTTCTGAGGTTTTGTGGGTGTCAGAATCTCACCTGATTGTGTGAAATGAAGTGTTCCATTTTAGTTTTTGTTAATGTTACATGATCAGAATTTTTCTTATTAAGGAGAGACCAAACATGCAGGTATGTATAATTAGACATTCCCACACAGCTACCTGTGCACCATAAGCCATTTATAACATCGAACCTCATAGGCAGAAGTAGGGTAAAACCCATCAAAAACAATTTCTTCCGGTGGCAGAGTACCATTCGTCCCAAATAAATAAGTGTCATGGGCAGGATGAGGATGATAAGACACAGATCAGTCCCCAGCAGAAGGTTGTGATGAAAGGAGAGCAGCCCCACAACCTGTCCTTGTGGATGTAAAGTGGTTCCTGCCAGCCAAAGACTGTGACTGTCTTGTCAGAAGTGCAGTTCCACATGGAATAAATTTAAATGTATTCCGACTATGAACAGGGTCCCTAAACTATTCAGTGAATTGAGAGCTTTGGAGGTTCCTATTTTTCTGGCTTTTAAAATTCTCATCCTCTGTACTAAGCAGAAGTCTGTCACATTTTAAACAGCTGCTGTTTAAAATTCTAGTCAGTTGACTTTTGACGTGATATTTTTGCTATGAAATTCCAGGATATAACTACTAACTGCACTTTATCAAGTAAATACTCACTGGGCACTTCAAACCTAATTGTTTTGATCTACCTTAATCAAAATTTCTGTCTAATCTGTCCAGTTCCTCGGCAAACGCTGCAGCCAGCTATGCTGGTATGTTAATGTATAAAGCTCTGCTGTATGTGACGCCATCCTAGTTTAGGACCTTCAAGAAAAACACAGAAACTAAACTTCTGACTTCTGCCTGTATTCTAACTCTGCCGGTTTTATTGATGGTCTCAGGCTAGGGCGGAATAACTGAATTTGTGCAAAGGTGAGGGGTGGCATAATGCAAAATTTCAGTTGTATGAGGAACACTCCCCTGTGAGGTACCCATATGGGGAAGAGATATGCCTAATTCTCACTCTCACTTGTTCAGAAAGACCTCAGAGAAGTCACTTTTCTAGGATTTTGGCACTTTTACAAAGTTTAGAGGTATCTTGGAACTGGGAAAAAAATAAGGATTAAACATAGTAGAAGAGACTGGTATGGTAAAGTAGCAGGAAACACAATCAATTTTCATTCAGCTCATCACAGAAAACTCTGTGGATCCAGGTGCTATCGTCTTGCCAAAAGTGATTTTGCTTTCCATAATACAGTTCTTAAATATGGCTGTTCTATTAATTCTATATAAAACAGCAGAATATCCCAGTGTAGGGGGTTTGGTTTGGTTTGGTTTTTTTCTTGATTGTTTTTTTGTTGTTAACTCAGGGTTTTTTTTGGGGGGAGGGCGGTTGTGGTGTTCGTGGTTTGTGTTTCTTTTCTTAAATAAGAGCATGTGCTTTTACATGAAATTCTGGATTAACTGTGAATCTTAGTCCAGTATTTTCCAGTTTGCCAAATAATAACATGACAGTATACTGTCTGCAGCCGTCATATGTCAGGTGTCAACTGAATATTCATGGAATCAACTCCATTTTTGGGCTGAATTCATTTTTCAGGTTGATAGCTATCTGCCACTTGAAATTATTTGTGCTGTTAATAATTCGGCTTTAGCAAAATGTGAGTTAATAAAACTACAGTGTGACAGTTTTGGTCACAAGAATGGTTGTGAAAATACTTATTTTAATTTATTTTCTGTTGTGCTTAGCAGCACAACATCTAATTGATTATAAAAGGAGCAGAATTTTACTCTTGCAAATATACTTGGTCTTTCAGCAAGCACAATTTGAATATAACATTTTCATGTTGCTTTTGTTTATAGCATTCATGGTATTTCTGTGGTTGAAGACCCATTTGGCCTGGTCTCTCAGAAGGCGTTGCAGAAATGGGAAGTGCTGTCTTCCAGTGGAGACTGTTCTGAGTAAAATCTCTTTTAATTCATGGTAAGCTGATTCATGGCAGGTTTGGTGTGGTTTTTTTTCATTATTGATTTTGGTAAAATTAAATGATGCATCGTTGTTTATTATAGCTATGTTATTTTTACCAAAACTAATTTCTGCAATGGTTTCCTGTCACTCTTTGTACTTGCCTTTTGCTTTACTGTTACTTTTCTTGTACAGCAGCGGTGACCTTTAAGTCGCAGCTGACAGGGGAGATTTTTTCACAAGAATAACATAATTAGTGCTTAAACCATATAGGAGTGCTTCTGTCAGGTGGCACACAGGTAAAGTTCCATTTACAAAAGTCATATTGTACGGTATTGGTGATTGTTATGCTGCAAACACGTCTTAGAGGCGATAGAAGATTGCATGTATTGCTGCTTATACTTGATCTAATTGTGAGTTAAAGCCTTCCGATCTCTGAACAACAGCTTTGCCAGAGATGCTTAGAAAGAGACGCCAGTATATAAAGAGAATATTTGAGTTTTCAGCTTCCTGGTTGTAGAGCAAAGATGTACGCTCTGAAAGCAAATGCCAGCCGTGAGAAACACAGCATGACAGGTGCTTCATGGGCGTGAGGCAGAGAGGTCCTGATAAATACAGGAGCTAATTCTAAATTTATAATGATCTAAATGCATTTCATCCCGTGTAAACCATAGAGTACAATCTTTTAGTTAGAAACAGTGCTGCAAGAGTCAGTTCTTTCCCCGCTGCTGAGGAGTGGGTGGAAATGATTCCACGAGATACGAAAAATGCTATTTAATGTTTTATTTATCACCCCATTCATACATATAAATGTGTATATGTTTTTGCATACTTGCTCAAAGAATCGGTCTGCATGGAACAGTTCTATTTCTGGAAGTTCACAGGTTTGTGTAAAAATGCAGCCTCATAAAGAGACGGTTGCATTTTTTCAGGTAATAAACTGCTCCCTTAATAATAATAAGCTCTGCCAAAGCTTATTACCAAACACAAAAGCACAGTTACCCAAAGCACAGTCACATGCAGTTTGTGTTTGCAATATAAAAGTTTGTGTCAAAAAAATGGCAAAAAGTTACTTATACGTTTCCAGAGTCTGAAAAGATTTCCCATCAGCAGCAAAAGCAGAGAACAATGTTTCACAGTAAACGCTGGGAGAAATGTCAAAATGTAAATTTAGATGAAAAAAATCAAACCTTGTATAACTTGCTTATGTTTTCTGTCACAGCATGAAGGCCAAGTATATCTGTGCTTTAATGGCTTTGAATGTGACTCCTTGGAACCAGGGATATATTTGGTCCAGTGACTGCATAAATGAAAAATCATGGATATGCAAGCTTTTCCTTTAATTCCTCATGCAAACTTTTCTTAAAACTTTTTATAGTACATGTCAGCCAGTAAAGCGGTAATGCATTAGAGTAAAAGAATCTCGTCAGTATTTTGAGCTGGAACTGGTTTGTGTTAGATTTCACAGAGTTTGGGGAACCTTGCCTTCTTATTACTGAAGATTTTGCATGCGATAAGCCAAATTTTGCTTGTCTTAATCAGGTAATCATCCTGCAGATTTTAGTTAGTCAGCTCCCCTGGTGAAGTCTAGCTAGTTTTTGGCATGGGGAGGACTTTTTTGGTTATCAGAAGCAACAGCCTCAATATGACACAGCATTGGATTCCAGCTCAGAGAGAGAGGCAGAAATGGCCGCAATAATACTTGGGTGTCTCAGCACTGCTATTAATAAGTGCTTTAAGATGTGAAAGTGGGAACTTGGAAAGCAGGCCACCACATACTCCAATATAGACGTGGATTTAATACAGCTCATTTATAACTGGTGATTGCTTGGAGGCATCATAGACGAAATCCTTAATGTAAGAGGAAAAAGTGTAGGCTGTCACTTTCCGTTCCAGACTTTAATTTCAATTGTATGAGCAGGAGCAGCTGCATGTTGCTATCAGGCGTATGAAGTTTTTAGTGCTAAAAAGGCAGCTGGACTGGAAATACCCCAGAAGTACATATCCATTTGTCTGGTTAACTTCAGCACTTAGACTATCAATCAGGTCAGCCTTAAGAAAAATGAATGACATCAGTCAAAACAATAGGATATCTCTGTGCAGTGATTAGCTCTGTGTAGTACAAAAACTTAAATAATTTGTTCTTTGAAAATGTGATGATTGATTGGCTTCCATTAGGCTTGGATTTTAAAACATTCCATGAACTCTCAGATAAAATGGCACTAAAATGTTATTGCAATAACCAAATAAATCATATTAGACTATAGTGTATATAAGTACTTTAAAACATTATAGATACTAGAATTCTGTGTATAATAAAAAGGTGAAGAATGTAATCCATGAAATTTTTTTTTAATGCTCTCATCTCACACCAGCATTATCCTGGGCTGTTTTCAAGGATAATGTTCCTAAGGATATGAAATTTTGGGTTTGCTTTAATATATTATATATGAATATGTAAAAGTTGCCGAGTTCTGGATACGTTTGGTCAAAGGGAGGTATTTTAAAGCTATCACCGTGCAGAATTTATCTGAGCTTTTGATACCCATGCTGGCCATTTAATTTGATCTCAGCCTTGCAGTCAGCTTGCATCTGAGAAATAGGCAGTTACCGTTTAAACACGATGCATTTTCCAGTATCAGGCTTTGTGGTTCAGTTCATGGTCCTGCAGTTCTGGCCAGAGAATCTCTGACATACAGTAATGCTTAGCCTTGAATTTCATGTAGAGGAACAGAACAAAATCTTGCCCTGATATGTAAGGTGGCAGTGTGGTTAACACTTGTAATTTATGATCATTTTCCTAATATTTCACTTTTGCCTAATGACCCAGACTCTGCAGGCAAATAATTCTGCGAATCATCTTAATTCAAAACAAACTCTAGGCCCAATGCCTGCAAGCTTGCCTAAATATTGTAAGCCCTATGGATCATAAATCAGAAGACAAGAAAAATAATCCCATCAAAAATGTTTTATTTCATTGTTTTAGGGTTTTGCTCATGCATCTTAAGCAGTGGTGTTGAGCTTAAGTAATTGTTGGCATTGTAAATCTTCAAAGAACTGAAGGCAAACAGCATGCGTGCAGCACACGTGTGGTTACCTCCAAAGCCAATTGGAAGCGCATGGCTTTTATACTGTTGACCAATGCTGTTTTGTAAGTTCTTTTCTAATGAGAGAGAAATGAGCATATCGAGAAGGTCCAGATATCTTCTAAATAGCCTTTGGAGTGTTTACATTTTTGATTGCATCGACTATTGTCTAAACAGCAACACCTGTGATCTAGGGTATTGCTTCATACTGGAAATACTGATCACAAATTATCATATTTCTGCAATGAATGACAGACTTTAGTGAAAGCATCATGTTTGAGACTTTGTCCCACACTCCAAAGGCCATGAAAGCTTTAGGTAGCCAGTGAGGTAGCCATGGGTAAGACCTCAGGTTCATCTATATGCATTTATAAAGTAATTGCTATTCAAGAGACAGGCCTATTCAGTTCCCAGTTTCCAAATCTTAAGAAGAGAAGGCTCAGGGGGATCTGAGCAGCGTGTGTAAACACCTAAAGGGACACAGCCAAAAAAGGTGGAGCCAGACTCTTCTCAGTGGTGCCTGGATGAGAGGTGATGGGCAATAAATTGAAATGCGGGAGATTTACAGTGAGGGTGGTCAGACACTGGGACAGGTTGGCCAGAGGGGTCATGGGGTCCCATCCTCAGAGATCATCAACACCTGCCTGGATACATCCCTGAGCAACCTACTTGGTGCTCAAGCAAAGGGTTTGGGCTGGATAATCTCCAGAGGTTCCATGCAACCTCAACAATTCTGTGATCATAATGCAGAAATTCCACTGAAATGATATTTTCAACAAGAGATGACTAAATACTAGTGATAAATGGCTGTATACATTTCCTAACTTAGATATATATGATGTGTAGCATCACCAAAATGGATATTTCTGTCTTTGTATCGTAAAACCATATTCAATATTTATTATTAACTGATATCTACAAACTGTATTTCTAATTTTGCCGCCTGAGTTAGGCTTGGATTGTCACCTGGACATCAGGGTTAGAATTTCTATGAATTTGTACAGAGCAAGCACAAAGGCTGTGCTGTCAAATTCGGTTGAAGTGGGATGTAATCAATGCATCGCTACCACATTATACAGTGAAGTATTGTATTCTGAATTAATATTGTTTATTGAAAGAAGTAGATGAAATATTAGCTCCTGTTTTAGAGCATCAATTTAGAGACAAATCTACATGTTATAAAAAGCTAAAGAGTTTTGGTGGTTTTTTCAGTCTTTGTGAAATACTTTATGTGGAAAAATGTTTGAATTCCTAGAAGTTGGTAAGATCACAGCTAGAGCTGGGCTGTGTTGAATTTCCTGATGATATATCCTGATGATATCTATTGCTGCTGGCTTACTTATAAAATTTTTTTTCTTGGTAGATTATTTGGAATTGGGTGCTTTGAAGGGAAACAAAGAATTTGCATTTGTATTTATTCATTGCCCCGCTCAATGAGACTGCTGTGTCACCAACAATGTTCCAGCACACCAGCTGGCTGCTCCTGATGGTGGGTCTCACTGTCTGTGGCTTAAGCAAAAAGATGACTTTGGCTCCTGCCTGGAATAAGGCAGGGAAACTATTTCTACTGCCATGATATTGAGGCTGTCTCCTACCTTTCACAACAAATTCTCAAGTCCTCTTACTTTACAGCAAACTTCACTCTGCATGTATCACTTATGGCACAGTCGGGAACGCATTTATAAAGCAGTGTTTATTCTTAAAAGCATCATAAATCATAGAACAGCTTGGGTTGAAGGGATCTTAAAGACCATCCAGTCCCACCCCACATGCCCTGGGCAGGGACACCTCCCACCAGACCAGGTTGCTCCAAGCCCCCTCCAGCCTGGCCTTGAACACCTCCAGGGATGGGGCAGCCACAGCTTCTCTGGGCAACCTGGAACAGGCTCTCACCACCCTCACAGCAAAGAATTTCTTCCTGAAATCTCATTTCAATCTCCCCTCTTTCAGTTTAAAACCCTTCCCCCTTGTCCTATGGCTCCCCTCCCTGATCAAGAGTCCCTCCCCATCTCTCCTTGAGGGACTGGAAGGGGCTCTAAGGTCTCTCTGGAGCCTTCTCTTCTCCAGGCTGAACACCCCCAACTCTCTCAGCCTGTCCTCACAGCAGAGGGGCTCCAGCCCTCCCAGCATCTCCGTGGCCTCCTCTGGCCCCACTCCAACAGGCCCATGTCCTTCTGATGTTCATGGTCTCAGAGCTGGAGACAGCTCTTTGCGGGGTGTCACCAGAGTGGAGCGGAAGACCAGAATCACCTCCAAACCCTGTAGATAATTACACTTGAAAGATATTTGTAAGTTAAATTCTTTCTAGATTAATTTGCATCACTATTTAGTCCCCAGTATAAAGTTTAGTATCAGTCCTACTGTTCATTTTGTCATTTATCTGCACATTGCATCTCAGTTTTTGGGCTGAGATGCCAGAGAGCCGTCACCCATGGAGATAGCATGTCCCTGGGAAGGTGCCCAGATAGAGGCAGAGGGGTTCCTGGGTAGGGCACTCTCCATAGAGCAGTGGGCAACGGCTGTCGCTTGTCTTCTGCTGCTTCTCCGTATTTAGATTTAGCTGCGACAGGAGGAACCCGGGTGATGGCAGGCAGCTCCCCAGTAGAGCTCCAACCCCAGGGACCGCGGTGCTGCCAGGTGGGATCAGGGCATGGCAGAGCCACTTCCAGCCAGCCGGAGGTGGCAAGGAAACTGCTGAATCTTTCCAGTCTTGCTGATGGTTCAGCAGGGCCTCCACAGGACTCTGTGCATCCTTTTCTCCGGGGGCAACCAGGGGGGGTTCTGTGCAGAGGGGACAGGGTGCCAGACTTCTTTGGAACATAGGTAGGACTCAGCTTGAGAAATCTTGGTTTCTTGAATGAAAAAAGTAAAGACTTCAAGCAGTTTGCAAGAAAAAAAATTAGAAAATTGATTGTGATTACAGCCTTTTGATATAAAATGCATGTACCAGAAAAGCACCAAAACCTAAAATAGTATTTTAAAATATACATTAAATCATTAGGTGTGAGTCTTGCTGTGTCACATCTTTGATTGGAGTTCAGTGCATTTTCGATGGGTGAGGCATCCTCCTGGGTTGGTCACAAAAATATCACTGCTTATCCAGAAGAGATGTTGGTTGTGCAAGAAATAAATATCATCTGAGATATGTTACTAAATTATAAAGTATGTCAGGATGTGTTTTTTTCCTGCATGGAAAGTATTTTTAACTATAAAAACTGTACTACTTTAAAATTGAGAACCTGGTGTTCAGATTCTATTACTAGCTTTCTTGTTATCTCAAGAATCACTCTACATAATTGTAGTTTGCCAAATGGCTGAAGTTCAGGGAAGGTTATATTTGGATTTTCACTATTATCTTCCATTTTCTCATGCTTCATCTTTCTTCAAGTATGTAACTCCTTTGGGATGAAAACGTTCATGTTTGTTCGCAATGCAGAATGTTTGTGGGAGAGGTTGAAGGAGTAGGGCCGCCAGGCAGCCCTCAAATGTAAAGGCTTTCTTATAGAAATTTGTTTTTCTTCTTTATCATAGCATTTTAATTTTCCTAAAATGTGTTTCTCTATTAAGTGGATTTATATAATTTATGCCTTTACTTAGCAGCCTTTAAAATTACTTTAATATCCTCCTTTTGTGATTAGGTAGGTATGCAGTCTATTAAAAACTCCACACTAACAAATTTAAATTTGACTTTATTTAATTGTATTGAACTTTTTATTATTTTTATTTCTTTCGTACTCATATGTATAGTCCACCATTCATTTCTGTCCTAAGTTTGCAACTGATAACATGTATTTTCCCCTGGCCCCCTTCTGGCCAATCTTTTAACTGTCGTTTTCCCTGTGTGTTGGGGAAGTTTGCTGTACAAGTGAAGTATATTGGCCTACACAGAAATATGACTATAAATATTTCTTATTAATCAACTTTTTCCTTCTAAATCTATACCAATGCAGAAAAATTGACCAAAAGGTTTGTAGCAAGTTACAAGAACAATAAAAATATCAAGAAAGTATCTATTCTTTTTCTTTCTGCCCAGTGCATTTTCTGCTTGTCTTTCCAGCGTTGGCTGCAGCAGTGTACTTTAACAGAAAGCATTTTGATGATGCCATCTTCCTGAATTAAATCTGGTATTACTTTAAAAGGTGATTTCTTCTCTCATCTCTCATGCATCCCCACATGGGTGCCACAAGCAATGCTCCTACACTACTGCTTAGAGTCGCATAATTTCACTTTTCTTCTGGCCCTTGCTCTTCAGCATGGTAAAGCTGACAGTCCTCCAATCTCTGAGCTGGAAGAAAATATCAAATGAAATGTATTCAGTCCTGTGAGTGAGTCACGGCTGCTCGTGTATGTGCTTCTGGATATGGTTTTATTTCTCTGATTGACTTTAACAGCTCTGGAAATTGGCCTTCCACTGTCTTACCCTTTGAGATAAAGGTCCAGCTTTTAGAAAGTTACTCCAGGACCACCTCGTGCAGTGCCTTTTCCAGCACGCAATGTGGACACAAAAGTAGGATTTCAATGCATGGCATCTGCACAGCAGGGCAAAGTCCTGAGAGGTACTTATTTATGTATTTATGGGGCTGTTGGGGGTTTCACTTTACTAACGCTTTTTTTCTGATGCAGCACTCTTTGTTGCTCAGTCTGGATCCATTAATCCTGCTTATCAAAATCAATGAGTAGCACCCAACGTACGACTACACTGCACAGAAAAAAAGGGCACTGAAATAAGACAAAAAGCAGGGTATGATTCTCTGCAGTAGCATGAGCAATTGGCTGACATGGCAAGTTTATCTCATTGAAGTCCCTCTCTATACATTTACAGCACATCATTTATTGCTGTGTGCTGCTGGACTTCCCATTGACTGCACAGAGGCTGTTAAAGGCTTGTGCAAGTTTTAACTGGCTTTCATATAAAGTTTTTAGATTCTGGTGGATGTCTAAACCCACTTCATTCTACATCAAAGTACTATGTCAGTTTTTTGCTTTGATAGAAAAAGAGTTTTGGGTTTATCATATCATTTTCTTCCCTTACTGGGTTAACATCTTGTAGATACTGCAAATAGAGTAAGAAGTTGGTTCTGTGATGTGTACACCTAAGTTTCCTGGACTACACTCCAAAATTGCCTAAGTCATTTAGCTGTTTGTGGAAGTTTTACTTGGAGAGAGAGCTATCTCACAACAGCATCAGCTTAGCTGCTGACCCAACAGGTGGTTCCTGCTCCTACTGAAATAGCTGACATTGCTGATGAAAGACCTGGGTTTTGTTGCATTGCAAAGGCATAGGGTCAAGATGAATTGTTTGCATGAAATCTACTTCCAGTGACAAAATAGCAAAGAAGCAAATCTGGAACAAACTCCAGATCTCTCTAGCAAAATATTTCCCAAAAGCTTTAGGTGAATAAGAAGGGGTAAGAAACATGAGGAATTTTTTGCATTTTAGATTTGGTACTTTGTGTGTCTGATCCCACGTCTGACCTTATAAAGGTGCTCAGAATTTCAGCGTAAAACTGTATGAGATTTGTCAGGAGTTAGTATTCAGCAGAATAGTTGGAAATTGTTTTTCACATTAAGGAACCTTGTTGCCCTTCAAGGGCAAATGTCTTATTTTCTGCATCAGCCACAGACTTTCAAGATTTTCTTACACACTCTTGTTTGTGTAAGGACAATAACGCAATCCAGTGAGTTTATTAGCTCTGACCTGGTTAATTGGCGTAGAGAAAAATGCATAAGCATAATAAGGGCTTTCCACCTTTGGTTTCCTTATTTTACCTGGGAAGGGAACCTAACTAATCCCAAGGTAATGCTGGAACCTGTTAAAGTACTGGGTAGGATACTTTGCCCAGGAAAATAGGAGCTCTTTTACAGAACAGATGAGGAAAAATGATAGCAGTGATTTTCTCAAAAACATCACATTCTGCTATGGTTTTGTTTAGGTTACAGCAAGGTTCAAGAGACGATTCTGTTAATATTTTTGTTGGGGTGGACCAAAGCTGTCTATACAAGTTACGAAGCATATAGGATAGTTGCAAATTCTGCTGAGATAATTTTTAAGAGTAAAAAAGAAAAATACTGGCCAAGCTGTATCAATCAAAGAAACAAGACAGACTTGGGCAAGCCCTTCTGCATGTTTTCACATAAGAAAATTCACCTGGGATATCCACTGATACTGATCTGTTCAGTTTCACTCCTACAATTATCCCTTCTAAGGCTTTCCTTCCACCAAAGGCAGCTTCACCAAATGTAATGACTTGGCTTTGCTGCGGGTTCTTTCCTGCTGGAGGGGAAAGACCAAGGTTTTTTGTTGAACGGCATGCCAGCACACTTCATCACAACTTTGGGAAGTGTGATAATCAGGAGTATAAAGCACAAATAGTACATAGAATACGTTATACGTGGTAATATAAGGCAACAATATAAGGCAGATAGTAATGTGCAGTGCTTTATTACTTGAAAGTAAGCACCCTCTGTTAAAAACAATAGTGATGGAAACAACATTGCCTCTTAGGTTTTCTTTACAGGATCTATGTTTCTGTCCTAAGTTATAGGTGAATACTCTCCATTACTGTCTACCTACTGGAGGCTGTCTTAAAGCTAAGTAATACACCGCTTCTGCTTGGAATTAGCCAAATCTGTTCATAACAGATTACCATCAATAGCTTTTATAGAGGTGATTATCAATTCCAATTGTCTGCCAAGTGGCATTAGGTTTAGTGTTTCCATCCGCCTAGTCATTAAGCACATGTCAAACTCAAAGTAACTGGTAATTTCTGCAATTAAGGCCACCATTATTGTTTCCTTTACTTAAACAAGGAGTCCAAATTACATGGTTAAATATAACCACCAGTTGTTCCCACACACACTTAGGATCTGTGCTGCAGAATAGTATTAATCCTATGAGAATACACAATTAATAAGATAGTAAGTTTGCTACTGTGAGCTCAAACCTTCAAAGTTCACATCCTCTTGAAGGAATCCAATTTGAGGAAAATCCCAGAGAGCAGTTAAAGGAATGGCCTGGAATATTGAAGACAGAGAAATGTAAGTTTAAAACTGTTGCTTAAAGTTATGTCTGCACTCAAGGATATAGAAATACGACAAAATAGTTACATACAGCCAGATCAAAACCTTTTTTTCTAGCTGTTAATACTAGGAACTCAATTTTCTTATTTGAAAAAATGAAGGATTCATTAATATGCTCTGTAGAAAACAAGCACAGCTGAGGAAAACCATTATAGGATCCCACTAAACAGGAAAGAGACAAAAACCATCTCAGAATTCTTTGGTCAGTTCTTACAGGACCTGGTTCAAAGTCCGTTTTCCTCCTACAGAGGGTTTCCTTCTGACTCCTTCAGGAGCCTGGATGTTATTTCAGGTCCTTAATTCTTATGTTTCAGAGTGTTAATGGTAAATGAAACCTATCACTATAAATACACTCATTCGAAATCTCCCAGTTCCTCTGTCACTTTGCACCATGAGTGCGGATGGACAGTAATGGGATAACTGATATTCCATTTACCACTGGCTTTCATTAATTAGGATGAATATTAGTATTTGCAGGTCATAATTTACCTCATAGGCTGATAACTGTTTAATAACTTCTAAAATAAGTTTCCATCTTGTTTTCACATCTCCATGCATGGAAGTCTCATACAATAAACAATTACGTGGTACTCGGAGCCAAGTGTTAGCAATGCAAAGCCACAGAGACTCCACAAGTAAAACTTTGATTCTATGAAAGTAAAACTGGTAAATTGTTTCTGTTTAACAGTGGTGCCCTTCTTTTTATAAAATGGGACTAGGGAGGAAGGTGGAATCACTCCCTCACTGCAGCCTTTTCTGCTTGTTGGTTTAAGCCCAGCTGTAATGTTATTTAAATGTTGGTTTCTGGATTTGATTGAATGTGCTTTTATTGAAAGAAGCAATGCTCTTATATGAATGTGACACAGTTTTCTTTTTCTGAGGGAAAACAAACCTATTCAAGTCACTTAAAGAAATGTGTAAAAGCTACAGTGAACTTAATTTAATCTGAGTGTATGTTTAATCACCTTTAAGGCACTTAAGGGATTTTGTTGATTTATGTATTTATTAACAGGGGTTCTTTTAGATCCTGCTTCATGAATACACAACCCCTTCAAATTAAGAGTAATGTTTTGGGTCTATTCTCTCTTTTGGCCAAATCTAGTAATTCCTGGAATGGGCCATACAGCATATGTAAACTGCTAAAGGTCCCGTACCCTGCAGAGCTAGAAAACCACTGGGTAGGTAAAAATGGGACACAAAAATGGGAGGTGACGTGTTTTTCCTTGGCTGGAGCAGAGCTGTTTAAGGATGAGTGGTTAGTCTCTGCCAATTTAGCCTGTGCTTTCCTTCCCTCCTGAAGCACCTCTTTGCCCCAGGAGCACGTCGTCCCTCCTTCCTTGCGATATTAAGGAGTTATAATTTAGGTAATACTGCCTTTGACTAGGTGGACATGTTTTGAAGGCCATAGATCATGTTTTCAGCTGAATCTAGGCAATGTAGTTTATTTCACCCAGACTTAGGTACATACACATTAGCTTCCTATTTATAAGGAAAAAAACTGAAACCCCTATTACCTTCATAATTTTGAAAATATATGTTGGCTGTGTCTGTACAACATGGTCGTCCAAAGTGGATATATTTCAAGGTAGTTCAAAGATTTATTCCAACTTTACATCTTAAAGCTGTTCTCAAGCAGAGGAAAGTCAACTGAATGAGTTTGCATATATGCCCGAACATAAACACCTACACCATGCACACAGCAGTCGTTAATGGACTTCATGGGCCTGAGGTTGTCCTGGGAACATGCAGCATCTCCAGGTTTAACCAAATCTAGTTATTTTATCCTTTAATTTGATTTTACTGGTAACCTTCCCTGGTCCGCTGTGTCGTGCACAGGGACCTCAACTAATGTGCCTCTGATCTGCCTGAGGTGGATGGAGTCAAGCTTCTCCTGCCGAAATAGAGACTTTCTTCCAGTGAATTCTGCAGGATGAATCACAGCCCCTCAGCTCTGTAAAATATCCCTCTCCAGGGCCAAGAGTTGTTTGATGCGGTCCAATGGGAGATCAGTCCTGTGAGAAGCAAGCTCCAGGCCCAGGAGCGCCTCCATGGGAGTGAACTGAGCTTCACCAAGGGACAGGCCGGGAAACGCTCCCTTCCCTCCCTCCACATGGTCTGATGGCTCCCTGAAAGCACCGTCACATCTCTTTATCTTGGGGATAAATACCGATAAGGCTGCTGTGTCGAGTGGAGTGGTGAAAAGGACCGGAGGCGGAGGGGCTGCCATGGAGCCATCCTGGCCCTGACAAACCCCAGGCACGGCAGCCCTCTCAGGCACTTGTTACAAGCACATAAACACTTGCTGTTTCAAGATACGGGAGAAGGGCAGCAGCTGAAAACAAGCTAAATCGGAGGGTCTGTGTGACTCTGCTATTTATCAACTCCTAATTAACTGTTAATTTGCTGGTCTCTAGGTTCAAGCACGGCCCTAATTCATCACAGGCCACAATGACAGTGTCAGGGCCGGGGGAAGGTGCTCCCTGCAGCACTTCAGCTCTCCTCTCATCAACAAAATTACGTGACACGAAGCAATTCATATGGCTGTCTGCGGCAGAGATAAGGCTGGGTGTAAAATGCAGGAGCATGTCGAGGCAGCCTGGGCAGGATGGAAGCACGGGTGAGATGGCTGCCATGGTGGGACTGCCACTGAGGAGAGACAGGCTGGGAGGTCTCCTAGCAATTTTAAACTACCATTTCTGGTTGTACCAGGAGTTAGGAACTAAAGCAGTCCATACGAACCGCTACAAACTATTTAGCCCTAGCAGAGTAATGGTTATTTTTGTAATATTTTGTTTGTGCATAGAAAATGGTAGGGTCAACTTCTACATGGCTATAATCTTATCACATCATCTCTAACACATTATGTCTCCGTCAAAATTATCTCTCCAATGCATTATCTCCTCCCCCCCAAAAAAGAAGAAAGACCGCCCTTTTTTCCCCAAAAATATTTTTCCTGTGATCTAATACAATCTCGTAGGGCTCCATTGCAGGACTCTCCCAATTGGTACCTTCCCTAAAATTTCTTCACCAAAAGGGCTGTCAAACCTTGGAACAGGCTGCCCAGGGCGCTGGTGGAATCACCATCCCTGAAGATGGTGATTTAAAAGACGGGCAGACGTGGTGCTGAGGGACATGGATTAGTGGTAACGTGGCAGTGCTGGGTTAATGGTTGGACCTGGTCTAAAAGGTCTCTTCTAACCATAAGGATCCTATGATTCTTCCTAACGAGGTGTGTCATACAGCAACTGGCTCCATTTGGGTGATGGGTTCAAGACCCGTTGGATTGGGCTCGCAGCCCCCCAGGTGTTAATCCATGGGAATAGCCCCACAGATTTACCAAATGCTTGAAGTTAAGAGTATACCTAGACATGAGGCTGTAAACGCTGGTGGTAGGAAGCAGGGTTTATGTTGTATCTGGAACACTTGTGGCACTTTGTAAACAGCTTTTAATAGTAATACATGTTTGCTTTTTGTTATCAGGCTATGTACTCCCTGTTTCTCCTCAGTGCTGTGATCTGCACTGCCATCCCCACAGAGCTGCCAGCATACACACTGCAGAAGTTATCATTTTCTCTCTCATTATCAAAATATTTTAAAAAGAGTAGCAGCAGAAGGAAAATATTTTTCCCAGAGGAGCTAAGACGAGGAAGACTTTTAACATAGAGGCCTCATCGAAAGCTCGTGACATTTATACACTTTGTGTCACTTCATATCCCCTTGTTATAACACCTAGTTAAGGTTTTCCCTTTATGGTCTTTCAGGCATAGAGCACCTTATTAATGTCAGGCCTCCAGCTCTCCCTGGCCAGGCTTGGCTGCTGCCTGCTTAAATGAGCCCTGCCTTCCAGGGGATAATGATTTTGGGGGTGCCTTGAATTAAAGTTAAGGGGCAAGTTACGCTAGTTAAGAGTGCTTTTCATGCTCTGATAACAGAAAACACTTTATTGTTTACACTGAAATTTGGCAGGATGCTCAAGTATTTATTGCAATCTAGGGAGCTGGGGTGTTGCTTGGCTAAACTGGTTTTATTAACACTTGAAAATAGCCTGCTGCACAACAGTAGCTTTTCACTTGGATTTCAATAAACTCATCTGCATTGAGAGGTGACCTGCAAATCCAACACCTCCCTTTTCTCTCTACTGCGTCTTAGATTTGGGGAAAATGGCTCCAAGTCCAAATAGCGTAGCTCATGTTCGTGTTTCCCGTTGGACTGGTTGAACCCAAATACAAATGGCTGGATCAAAAAGGATGGTATTTCTGGATCAACAGACTTGGAGGCAAATTGCCTTGCTTCACTGTAGGACTGATGGCACTAATTCAGATGAAAGGGGAGTCAGGGGTGTGGATTCACAAAGGCAAACAGACAAATTTAGGAAGGTTTTGTGATTTACTGAATCACTTGGAATTATCCACCTCACCTCTTGATTAGAGTTCTTGCTTCTGAAGGATGGACAAATTGCATGGAAGGACCCCAGAGGTGCTGAAGGTTTACAGCCTTGTGTGTACAGCCTGTTACTGATTTTGTGCTGGGCTGATTAGGGTGATAAAAATATAAGCATTACATTTATCTGTTTCCTTAGACTTCTGTTGAATTATTGTTTTTCACATCATATTGTTTTTCACATCATTTTTTTTTCTAGATCAGGGTAATTTGTTAGGCCTAGTAGGTTGCATTCACTTTGTAACCAAAAGCACGAAATTAATTTCGTAAATGCAGCCACATTTGGGAACCACAGGCAGGTCTGAAGGCTGCAAAACCCTGGTGAGATGCTTTAACATTTTTCTGCAATACTCCACAGTGTCCAGATTATACTGCCGAGCCCTGCTGAGCTCCATGGCAGATGCGGTGGCACTGGCAGAGCACTGAGCTTGTGTCACTGCGTTGCACACAGAAACATAGGGGTGGTAGGTGGGCAAGGGCTGGGCTGTAGGACTCTGACTGACAGAGGAAAATCCTGTCCTCTTGGTTATTGTCTTCATACAGTGGTGCCTATGAGCTCAGCTACAAGTTGCCGAATAAGCAACTGCACTAAGAGAAGGACCAATTTAGTAAGAAAAATTAGGAGGGCAGTGTTGGCTTATTTTTGCGATAGCACAGAAGATACTTCCACTCAAGCCTTGTTACAGCCTTGTCTTCAAATCTCTGAAGAGGAGGTCAGAATGATTAAACGTCTTACACAGGGAATTTGCATTTTCAGCACACAGCTTGTTGTATTAAGAAAAGTATGTGGGACTTCTGTGCTTTCATGAAAATGATGAACGGCCTTGCACCTTCACAGGAAGGAAATGTTTTGCCTTTGGAGGATCACAATCCTACAGCAAATTGTCAATGAGCTGTGAAGGTGAATACTTGTCCCCTGAGCCTGCAGACAACGCACAGCCTGCTCCTTGCCAGTTCTGGGTGCTGCGACGGTTTATAGCGATATAGTCAGTGAGGCTCAGCATTTTGGGAGCAAAATGAACCAAGATACATATTCACCTAATAGGCACTTGCCCCACTTACCCACCACCCCTCTTTCTTGCTGGTAACATATATGTGCACTGCTGTTTCTTGACCCCAGAAAACTGGATATACCTGCATAATATACCTGCCCTCATGTATAAGCCACCTTTTTCTCTGCTACGTTCTAAAATACTCATTACTCAAGATTTAAAAATAAGTTTAAAATACACATTTATTTCTTCTAAGTAGGCACCTTTCGTGTGATCTTTCAGTGTACTCAGGCATCTAGAGGCCAGATTCAAGCTGGCACGGGTCAGCAGGGAATTTCCTGGTAAACAAGAAAAACCTTGGGGCAGTTTCCTTGGTTTCAGTCCAGTGGAGGAGGCAGGTACAGACAGCAGTATATGGTGGAACAGCGGTGTGGGGGGAAGGACACCCGGACACCAGGCAACGCTTCCCCTTCATCCCTGTGTGAGCAGCACTCACAGTCACTATTGAACATCTTCCTTGCTGGTGGCCTTGGGAAGAGCAGCAAGACTTTCATGTGCTTGTGAGCACTTGACAGTGTTTCACCACTGAATCATGGCAGATGGTTCTCCAGACTTTAAGACTGCTCACCACAGACAGCTACAGTATGGGAGGGGTAGAGGGATAGACTGACATCTGACCTCTTTGTCTTTTTTTCTTCCTCCAGAACCGATGTGCAACAATCAGGTCAGTTCATATTTGGGCTTTGTTCATATTGAACTTGTCCTCGGTGAACTGGGATTTGTGTCCGTTCTTAAGTTTAAAGTGGAGACACATTTGTTTGCAGTCACAAGTACATCACTTATTACTCATTAATTGTCTATCTTTGCGGATGTGGCATTATCTCATAGCCATTAATTGTGCTTTCCAAATAATCTGTGGTTAAGATTTAGGATGACAACTGCTTTTTAGTAGTGGAATATATATAAAAAAAAAAAAAAAGAAAAGTCTCTTTAAATGGTTGTAAGTCCCCCAGTATTCCATCATGAAAAGGAAAAATAACCTACATATTTTGTGTTCTTAGGCACTAGTGCCCTCTTTTCCCAGCCCACTTTTCATTAGTGTGCCAGACAGACAGTGAATTGCCAACGGAATATAAAATGCAATAAGCCTCTAATTCATTTTGATGACAGCTTCCATCCCCATAATGGGTGCAGCCCACTTCATGCAGCTGTTGACAGCCAACCATTATGAGAAGTGTAGGAACAACAGGACTTCTGTATCTTCTCAAGTTCTATGAGATAAATCCTTCATTACGTCCCTCTTCCCTCCCAGATGATGTATATGCAGATATCCTTCCCTGAAATAAATATTTGCATGAAGGCAAAAGATGTTAATGAATTCCTAGTTAATCAGTTCCAAGTGAAATGTTATGAGTTTGGGTTTTTTTTATGCAGTTCTACCTCAACTATGCGCATGTATCCTGAGGAGTACTCACTTCTGAAAAAGTATATGCAAAAAGGAGTTTTTCTTCCCCTCTGTTTCCCTGAGTCTTGTACGTCTATGATGTATGTCAGAAGATGTGAAATTCAAACTTCAAATAGAAAAACTGTATATTCTCTGTTGCCTTTATTTCAGTGATTAGAGGTGGAGACTGGCCCAAAAAGGGACTCTGGAGTCTGGATTCAACTCTGGCATAGGACTGTTTTTCTCCCCTGCAACATCCCAGATGATCATCCTGTTCCCGGGTTGCACTGTGATGACTGCGAAGGAGCATCTCTGCCCTTCTCCTGCCTCTCAGGGGTTCATCTGTCTGCCTGGAGATCCCATAAGCATCTCAGACACCACACACGCCTCACATAGAATATCACTGTGTTTAATGCCAACCATACCTCAGCTGGGAATTTTGGGGTGCCACCATAGTGCTGACTCCAGTGTTACTGTTGTAACTGGACCATATTCTGGTGCTGGAGTCCACATGTCAAGCTCTGTCCTGTGATAGAGACCAGGGAAGGACTTACTGCCCTTGGCAGGGGGAGCACTGGACCCCCACCCCTGTCGTGGTGTCCTAGTTAAGCAGCATATAATCCTCCCTGCCCCCGTGACAATGTTCTGCCTCTGGAAAATGAAATGCTTTTTATGAGACTCCCCTGTGAGAGAAATGAAATTATAAAATTGGATAAATAAGTTGATTAAACAAAAGCTCTGTCACTTAAACCAACAATATAAAAAAGACCCTTTAAAGGTGATGAACATTTTGTGCTGAAAAAACTACGTATCCTGCTGACCAATGGCTGACCAATTTGGCCTGATTATTTTGACTGATACTTTGTTTTCTCTCTACATCTCTAGATCTTCTTTAGAGTGACGCTTAAATACATCAAAATGATTTAAGACCTACTTCATCACCACGTTATCCCTTCCCTTTGGCCAGAGGCGGAGACTTCACTGCTAATTCATTCATCTGCATCAGGAGAGGAAGAGTCCCCTTAAGCTTCCTTATCTCTCCTTTCAAGTTTGCCTGAGACTAATCTAGACTTCCCAAAGGCCCTCTTTGTAAATATGTACTCTATCTGGCTCAGTGATGTTCATGGGTTGTCAGTTGCTGACGACTGTAATTAGCAAATTCAATTAACATTGGCTTGAAGATGTTCAGCATCTTTACAGGATTGATCACTAAGATTGGGAAAGGAAAGGTGGCTTCTCCTAAATAAACAAAATGCCTGTTTCCATTAACTGTAGATAAACCCAGGCATTTTCATCTGTGTTTTCAACAGCAAATACTTCAGTCTTTGACAGGCTGTTAGTTAAGAGATGAGGTGTACTTCCCTGACCTAAGTTTGCTTGCTCTTCTTCCCTATTCCTTTTCATGCATGACTCCTTTGGGTGTCAAAATTAGAAGTCTTTGCTTTCTTTATCAAATTATATTCTGTATTGCTGGCAGGTAAGAAAATCAGTATGAAGTGATCACTTTTCATTGAACCAGTATGTGAGAGCAGAGAAACCACTGTGTCCTAAATCCAAGCAAGGTCTGTGCCCCCTTGAATTTCAGGTACTAAGGAGCAATTACTGGTACATTTGGAGCAGGGGTGGACCCCACATTTATTTGCTAGTTTTCATGAGGAAGCATGGGAAACAACATAAATGGTACCAGGGTCTTAACCAGTACCTCCCTGGGCACAGAACTGCTTTTCAGGCAGACCGGTACAACTGATGCTGTGTCCATTTCACGTGGGCAGTTCCTGTAAAAGTAGCCTGGGAGACGTGGGCCAAACTTGTGCTTTGGTTTTGCTTTGTGGGTGTGCTCTGCGGGCACATCACGGTAAAGGAAGGAGGAGTGAGACTTCTGGTGCTGGAGTCCACATGTCAAGCTCTGTCCTATGACAGAGACCAGGGAAGGACTTTGCTCCCCTTGGCAGGGAAAACACCACAGTCCCCCAAGTTGTTTGTAGTGTCCTACAGTAGCTTTGGTTAGTGTTTGTGAAACTTCCCTGGTGGGTTCTGTGAAAGAAAGGCTGAGGAACTTGTAAAAGGTTCCATATGGACCCGCTTATGGACTCATGGTCTCTAGGCATACCTTTCCAATAACAACTTCAGGCGATATAAATTCAATCTCTTGGGGGTCCATAAGCGCAGGTTTCTAATGCTATTCTTGTTGGGTCTCCAGATGCTGCCCCAGAAGGGCACAGGTTCATATCTCCCTCTGGCAACTCAGAGTTCCTCTGAGTTAGAGGAAATGAGCTGCATCTATGGGTGATCGATGGCTGTCCTGAAGGACCTTCAAGTATCCAAGTCTAACAAGCAGGACACCACCCACCACTCTGTCTTTTCTTTTTTCTTCCTGTTTCTGTAGCCTTTTGAAAAGCAAAAGACTGAGAAATGTTATGTAAAATGAGTCACTCTTGAGCCAAGATGCCTCGGACAAATCTTGCTTGATTCAAGCAGAGCTGGTTTTAGTGATACCTGAACTGTGTCCTGCCTCTGTGGATTACATCAAGTCCAGATGAGAGGTTTTAATTATCTAGTTGTGTCCTCACCCCAGCCAAGGAAAGTCCTCTTACATCCGTAATTTATGGGAAAAACTGGAGGAGAAAACAGACTTTTCACTTTCCCTCCCCCCAAACCAGCGAAGGTACCATACGCTGCACAAACCGTTTGCAAAACCCTTCTTCTACTTATGCACAAGGACAACTGTGTGCCTGGACTCTGCTTCTCAGCTCCAAATTGGAATGAGACCATCATGTCTGCATATGTGAAGTGTATTTAAAAACTATTGTTAGTGGGATCAGATTAGCAGTAATTTAGTTTTAATGGGGATGTTTATGCTGAAACATCTACAAGTACGAAGAGCCACAAATCATATCTGCCTTTAATTAATTCTCTTGATAAATCAGTTTCTCAGACTGCACCAAATTACCTTAATGAGGAAAAATCCTTGTTTATATCAACAACATTTAGCCAAATGTGGAATGTTTATAGCAATAATTCAACAATGTCCTTCAAGGAGCACAAACAACAATGATGAATGTTCAGGTTGTGCTGCTCTTTCTGTTCTCTTCCCTCCCATCAAATAAATAATATGTTTAGTTTAAAAATAAATGGCGATGTTTGGGGTAAGCAGTAGTATTGCTGAAGGGGAAATGGTCTAAATTATAGCACTGAATTATTTGCTTAGGTAGGCGAAGGTCCCACCTAGTTTGAAACAGACTGTGCACAGACCCTTTATAAATCAGACTTGCCCTGAGGTTTGGCTTTATTTTAGGGACAATTTGGTTAATTTGTTCCTTTAAAAACAAAGTAAACTTTAGGTAAAGCTTGATGGGTCTGAGAAATTCCTTCCTCTGTTCCGGCTCCACTTAAGTGACCCGTTCCCTGCTGGATACACCTGCTGGCACCAGGCACCAGGTGCTCCCCGGGGGTTTCCTGCCCAGGCTCCTGGCAGTTCGACGGGATCCCACAACTTGCCACAGGGATTCAGAAATGTCTGGAGATATTGAAAAGCTGGGCAGACGTGGTGCTGAGGCATGTGGGTCAGTGGTGGTTTTGGCTGTGTTGGGTTGGTGGTTGGACTCGATTATTTGAAAGATTGACTTCCAACCTCGACCATTCTATAATTCTATGATTTAACTTGATTTTCAGTATGTGCAGCTGCCTTTCCCTCCATGTCCTCACTTGGTGCTGTCACCATGAGGGCAGTACCCAGGTGAGATGGGCACTGAGAGGTGGGCACCGTGTGATCAAACACAACAGCTTTGCTGTTGCTGGTGGAGGCTCTTGGTTGAGATGTAACATTTCTGATGTTGAGCAGAACATTTTGCCTATCTGTAGGCACAGAATTTGCTAAGTTCAATTACAATTCAGGTTGGGAACAGAGGAAAAGGAGGAGGAAGATGCTTATAAAGAAGATAAGAAGAAATTGTTGTGGGAAAGAGACCTGTTCAGCTTCTGTTTTGTTTTTTTGTGTGAGGAGAACCCAGTCCTTCCTGACGGTGTAAGGCTGGGGCCACAGGGTTCACCTTTACTGCTTTGCTTCATTGCCTATTTCTTCTTTTTAATTACAGCAAGGAAGCTATATATGGATCTGTTTGTGATTAGGGCTAAGCAAGACGTCCTCAGCAAACAGTTTTTGCTAATGAACTTTGTGTTTTTCTCTGATTTTTTTTTTCTTGAAATTGCTCTTTCCAACATAACTGTTGGAAATTTAATTTCTTTCAGCTCTTAATTTGTGACCATGCTTTATAAGAAGTTCACAGTATTTTTCCTTAGTGGGAAATCAGACATTTGGTGTTTATACACAAGGTAACGTCTTTTTTCTTTTTCTTGTTTGAGTTAGCATCCTCCTGAAAAGGCTTTGTGAGTATTTGCTTATGTTTATGAATTCAGTATTTTCTTTCTGCGGATCTTTTCCCAAGATTCACTTTCAGGACAATTCTTGCCCATCACATGGTTTGTCCTAAAAGTTTCTGAAGGATGCAAACATAAAAAGGATGCAAATATGTATTAGATTAATTGGTTTTAAAGAATTGGGTGGATGCACCAAATAAAATCTTTCTTCCAGCCTTGTTCATCATATTTAATAACACTGATTATCACACTGAATGAAAATTGGACTCTTTTGGATCTCCTTTCTGTACTGTTAGTTGTACAGCACAGTTGATTTGGCTTATATCTTATTTGTCAGCACAGATTTGGCTTATATCTGTCAATATTTCTGCACAGATGTGAAGAAAAATTACGTTAATCCTAGTGAACCATGGGTGTTTCACAGTAAAAAGTCCATGCTTGAAATAAACACCAGGACCTTTTATGCTCTTGTTGTAATATTATGTCTCGTAGAAGGAAAAAAATGCCCTTGTAAGAACAGTGCTCAGCACCGATGAGAATTATCTTTATCCTTTCATTTCTATTTGCTATCCCTTTCACTTTCCAAAGTGACTCAAATCATTCCTGGGGAAAAAAAAAAGGGAGACTTCTTTATTTAATAAATCAAAATTGAATATAAATAACAGTTTGCAATTATGAGTGTTTAAATTTCAAATTTTTTAGGCTAATCACTTTCAGAAACAAACAAGAGATTGAATTTGTACCGCCTGCAGTTGTTATTGGAAAGGTATGCCTCGAGATTGCTAAATGAAGTCAGTCCCAGCGCAATTATGATCACTCAAGCATGCTTTCAACGTATCGTGCCAAATTAGGTAGATTTGAGCAATTTGACTTCCTGTAACAAATCTCTAGGGCACTTTTGAGAAAGTACAGACTGTTTACAAACACTCTCGGGTTTCAGGAGTAACGGGCGCAGCGGCAGCGCACAAGCACACACCTGTCAAACCCTGACAGCGCCGGCTTCTCATGCCACATGTGCCGGAGAAAGACCTCACTCTCTAGGTTTTGTTATCCTTTATTTGCAATTTAAAAACTGAAAGGCCACCAGAGTTTTAATTGCCTTGGACTCAGTCTTTGAAAACCAAAAATGCTACAATCTGTTAAATGTAAATATTGTCGGCTTTCTGTATTCCTTTTTTTTTTCTTTGAATTATTTTTTTTTGTTGCCAGAGTTGAACTTTTTTCTTCCCTTTGGCACAAGAAAAAGCAGAGATTGTGCATCTGGACTCTGTGGCATGGAGGCATAACAGTTTAGCTAATGTTTCTGAAGAACTGCCGCTGCGCTGCTCCTGATGCAATATAGATGGTCACTACTTCTCAAAGAACAAGTTTCAGCAAATCCTTAGCTGGCGGCAGAGATCTCAAAACCAGCACAGCCATTTTAGGACATGTATTTCTCACTGAAAACAGACAAAACTTCCAAAGATAGAACTGAATCTTGCAGAATGTAGTGAAATTGTCCTTATATCATGATTACCAGCTGTGTAGAGCCCTGTTCTGCCTGAGACAGGGACGGAGTTGATGTAACGCAGTTAGTGAACAGCTCATGGGTTTTTTCCCGTTCAATGACACTGATGTAATGGCAATGATTATCATTAATTAACAGCAATGACAATAGTTTCCGGTTCAGGGCCTTGGGCTCAATTCTGTACCTGTGCCCAAGCAGCCCAAGTGCCTGATTTACTCCATAGGCAAAGGTTGGTGGGCCTGAAGGCTTGAAGGTTACTCTCTAAGTAGGCATGACTGGAGATGCTTGCCTGGGTCATGGTCAACGTGCTCAGCACCCTGAAGGACTGAGCTCTAAAGAGGTGTTAAAGAGCTTACTCTTCCCCTAAGCACTTTAGTTTCAAAAAGTAAGCCTTTTTACTAATTGTGTTGTTCAGCACTGCACTACTGCACCTCCACCAGCACAAGCATGCTGAGCTTCTGCTACTGTCCTCTTCATCACCGAGCTGCAACAAGATTCCTTCAGGTGGTAGTTTTGTATAAATACAGTCAAAATGCAGTGCTTTGAAAAGTGCTTCTTTTGGGGAGAGGGAGAAGGAGGGTGGGCAGATGGATTAAGAACAGCCAAAAAGGGTGAGACATATTTTAGCCCTTCCAAACTCACACAATCCCATTATTTAGTGCTTTTCTGTGGGTCACTGTAAGAATTGTAGTCCTGTGTGTAATGTTAAAGGCTGGAAATGGCACCCACATGCAGGGTCCTGACATTTTACTGCAGCACCAAACCCCTGTTGGGCCAGTTTCCTCTGCACCTCTCCTGCACTTTTCATAATGTACATAGAGCAAAGGAAGGGTGGAAGAGGTGCCACAGTTATCCCATCACAGGAACTCACTGTTCATCAGCTTATAATACCTCTCACTTTTATAAATGAGAACCAAAACCTCACTGAAATGTCCTGGTATATTTTTTCCTTGGTTCTATCTAACAACTGAACGGCTTGCTCTGGTGGAGAAAACAGGGACTCCTCATTTTAGTACTTTTCTGTCTTGGCCTTTCTTGGATCAGTCTCTTCATCTCTTTTGCAATTTGTTCATGTCATTGGGTTTTGTGCCCTCCAGTTTTCTCTCGGCTGCGCCCATCCTTCCTGTGGGATATTCAGCCCCTGCTCTGGGTCTGTGATTCTGCTGCCGGGGGTGTGTGCTTTGGGCCGGCTCTCCTCTTCCCACTTCAAGGCAGACGATCAGCTGTTCCTCAGGAAAATGTAAACTAAATAAAACGTCTTTGGCCTCCGATCTGGGGTGCTGCGGTACAGATGTGTGGTGTGTTGCGGTGTCTTCATGAACCAGGGAGGTTGAATACATGAAGCTGAAGAAATGCTCACCCTTGGAAGAGGATTTGTGTCCCATTTTCCGGTCTAATACTGCGCTTAGAGGATCAGAAAGACCTTTTTTTTCAATTGTTTAAGTTCAAAGTTTATGGTTGTTTGGGTTTTTCGGACTGTGAAGCTGTAATGTAACCTGCCTCCCCTTCTTCCACCTAAACAGCAGCATCTCCACCCTGTGGCCACTGGCATCTGGGTTTTCATTGGTCTGTTACATTAACTATAAGGTTGTCTGGCCTAATGAGTGTGTGGTCCTGAGCAAGTTGTGCTAGAGGCCTGGCGCGTCTGAGTTTGTTGATCAACTGAAAGCTAATTATACAATTTAATTCTGAAAGATAGAAGAGGCTGGTTTAATGGATGATGTTTTAGAGTTGTAGACCAAAATGAGCTACCTTGAGCTGGCTTTTAGGTGGGGCTGGTCAGGTATTGTCAAAACAGCACATTTCCCACCAACTTCAGCTGGGAATCCAAACTTCAGAGTAATTGCATGGACATGGAGGAGAATAGTCAGAGCCAGGTTATTTGTGGGTGTCGCAGCAGTGGTATCTCCCAGCCTTAAAGGTATTTGCCTTATATTAAGGTGGGTGCTGGTTGGTGCCAGGGGTAAATGGCAGCGGGGGTTCTCCTCTCGTGACCATGAAGCACTTGGGGACAGCCTCAGCGCCCACGTCTCGACTGTCAGGAGGGGCTTTGAGAGCAAACTGGATCTGCCATGGGTCACAATCTGAGGTGGAACAGCAGGGGAGGGTTAAAGTTTTTCTCGCCACAGTTCAAGCTTTGCAGCAAATTGGCAATAAAGAGTAAACTTTATAGGATTCTTAAATATATGTGATTACGGCTCCTGTACTGTGCAAAATGGTGATGAGGAAACCTAAGAGAAGGGGACCATAAAACAAGGGATAAGCCAAGGTGATTTTTCACACTTCTGTGGTAATTCATTGTGTTGCCAACAATGCCAGAACAGGCGAGCGGAACCGTCTCACTCCTGTTCGAGTGCGAAACCACCTTACTGTTTAGATCACTAATTTTTTGTGCTTGTGAATTTCTTCATTACAAAGAAGAAAATACAACTTAGCATGTTATGAAAAGGTATTCATTGTATAGTGCATAAACTAGGTACATTAAGGTGATGTGTAACAGTCCTTGATGCTGGGAGGGATGGAGCCCCTCCACTGTGAGGACAGGCTGAGAGAGTTGAGGGGGTTCAGCCTGGAGAAGAGAAAACTCTGGGGAGACCTTATAGCAGCCTTCCAATATCTGAAGGAGGCTGCAGGAGAGGTGGGGAGAGACTCTTGATCAGGGAGGGGAGCCATAGGATGAGGGAGAAGGGTTTTAAACTGAAAGAGGGGAGATTGAAACGAGATTTCAAGAAGAAATTCTTTGCTGTGAGGGTGGTGAGAGCCTGGCCCAGGTTGCCCAGAGAAGCTGTGGCTGCCCCATCCCTGGAGGGTTTCAAGGCCAGGTTGGAGGGGGCTTGGAGCAACCTGGTCTGGTGGGGGGTGTCCCTGCCCAGGGCAGGGGGTGGGATGGGATGGGCGTTAAGGTCCCTTCCAACCCAAACCGTTCTATGATTCTATGTTTTGCAGGATATTTGCTATGCATCAGATTGGAGCTTTTGCATCTACTGCATAAACATTAACGTGCAGTGTCATTGCTCACTTGCACTGTTTGCTCCTACAATGGCAAAAATTACGTTTTAGCAACAACAGAGTGTTTTCTGCAAGAGCTGGCAATGTATCATCTTTTTTTTTTCTTTTTTTAATATTTGAGGATTTTATGAGAGCCAACACTTGAAGAGTAGCCCGACTGTCCTTAATAGTGACCACAGCGTAACTGCAATACTCTTTCTTACTGTTAGTTTGCAGCTTTGCCCCTCGCATCTTGTGTCTCTCTGGGGCTCCTAAGCTCCAGCTCCAGTTCAGCATGCTGTGTATGGTAAATAAGCACTAACAGATAACATCAAGAGTTATTTCCAACTTTGAACATTTTTCCAAGAAATACAAAGGTCAAGTGGAGTGAAATTGTTTTTAAAAACAAACAGGCCAACAAAGAAAAGAATTAATTGCAGGTTTGAAATAACATAATGACGTCGGGAAATAGCAAACTGGATTTGTAGCTTGAAATCTTATTTCAAATGATTTATGTTCATCATATTTCTGCTTGTAAACAGAGATTAGAGAATAAACTTAATAAATCTCCCACTAAGGCATAGAAAAGCACATGTGCATTGCTAATGTTTTAAAGGTTCCAGTTAAAGCTCTAGATTTCGCTAACAAGCAGACACATTTTTTGCAATGAAAGACGAGTAGAAAATACTTTCCTGTGAATTAATGAGCTAATTTTTGGATTACACTCACAGCTGTTACTACATGGGCTGGCTTTGGTCATTATAATACGTTGTGATAGTCCCCCCAGTAAGGAGTGGAGTGGTCTCACAAGCCAGGAACAGTTCAAAGCTGTTGATTACATGCCGGTCCTTGAAGCTTCCCGTCGCCCGCTTTCCGCGATGCATGCTCTCCATCTGCCAGAGCATCCACATGACAGAAGCTCGCGAGAAGGCTGGCTGGAGCAATGCTTTCAAGATGTCAGTAATCAGCTAACAGCAGACATTAAGAGCAACTATTACAGCCCTTGCCGTCCAGGTTTGGGGATTTCTGTCTTCCTTCAGGAATGATCAAACTTAATCTCAGTAATACAGAGCACAGCCTCTCCAAAAGAGATCCAGGCTTGTCATGTGTCACACTGTTTTCTCAAGCCAAAAATAAATATATATATATATTATATCTTTTTCCTTCAACTTCTACATTTCGTCTGCTGAAGCTTTTGAAATATAACATGCGCACGGAGCGGCTGTGCCAGTGAACCTAACCTTGCTGCAAGGCTTTAAATGGGAATCCTCTCCAAGAAAGGCCCAAAACACTGGCCCATAGCTACATTAACTTCACAAACCGTCAGAATTTGTCTTTCTCTTCCAAACTTTACTTCTACGAGCCCTCGGGTCCCCCTCATGCCTTGTGCATTATACACTTTCCATTAACAGATGCCACATGTTAACAGCTTTAATAGAACTTATTAGGTTTAATGGGACGGTGGTAGGGAAGTAGCAAGCAGAATGATGGATAGTTGCAATTCATCCATTAAGAAAGCTTACTTTAAAAGTCTTTGTCGGTGTTTTACCTGTGTTTAAAGCATCTCTAAAGTGATCAATTAACCAAGAACTTTTAAACAAAATTTAAACCTCAGAGCTGACTTGCAGCCTAACAGAAAGTATGAAAGATAAATTACTTTTGTAGCGCCCTGGCATTTAAACTAATGTATGTGTGAAGGGTAATTGCATCGTTTTATAGGCTTTCATTTACATAAAAAGGAAATCGGTGCTTGACATGTAACAAAGCTATGTGAGAAATAACCACAATTTGCTGTACTGCACACTAATAAAATTCTGTTTGTTTAAAATGGTTTGTTCATGAGACAGTTGTTTTCACAAACTGATAATATAAGCAAAGGAGAATACTTTATGGTCTGGTTTTTTTCCTTGTTCACTCCAAATGCTGTGTATGCTGCAGTGAATTTTATAGTAAAATGCTCTGGGCATCTACATTTGATAAATTAAATAAAAAAAAAATAAAGTGGTTAGTAACCTACCTTGCAACCAATGTTCTTCACTGTGAAATTATAGGGAAATGACCTTGTTATTTTATTTGAATGTAAACCATTGTACTTATTTTTTTTGAACCATACAACTGCTTATCAAATTCAACTCTTTCTTTGTATTTCAGATTTTTAAAATGACGTTTTAAAACATTTTCGTGAGTTCTTTCTGGTGTTATTTGGAGGCATGGTCGGAGATGTGTAAATGTGCAGTGATTTGGCTGCCTGTTGTCCAGTGTACTTGTCCAGTCATGAGCTACAGCTGTAACCCCGGAGGCAAAGCAAAACACGTTCTCACTGCTGCCGTGACACCGCACCCCATCGCCAGTAGAGAGATTCTGTAAGAAAATTATTTCAGTGAGGGTCTGTGACCCCCCATCCACGTTCAGCTTTTATGATTTTTAGTTAAGTTGTTGTTTTGGGCAAATGTGTGTATCCATGTTTCCATGCTCTGCCTGCTCCTTGCATTCCACAAGAGGGAAAACGGGCCTTAGTGAGAGGCAAAGCTTGTGGAAATTTAGGCAATACATGATTTGGCCAGTTTTTGGAAACAGTACCTTTAGGCAGAGCATCAAAACCTTGTATTTCACTCATCCAGTTCAGGCTTCTCCTAAAATTTTGAGGCAGTTCAGAGGAAGAATTTTGAACCGAGTCACGTTCCAGTTATGTGGTTTCAGCACACTGACAGCAAAAGCATTGGTGTATCAGCGTTTAAGACTGATTCCTCAGATTTCTTCTTGAAAATAATTCTTATCTCTTATTTTTCTGAAAGGTGCAATTGTTACTCTGAGTAAGAATGATTTTGTTACTTAAATCATGGAATATGATTAAGGGTTTATTTATATCCAGGCAGTTCCTTAAATGGGAAACAATGCACTGCTGTTTGTTCTAATGCATTATTAATTTCAGTCTGCTGGATTTCTGTTCTTCTAGAGTATGAACCTATTGTCGAGAAACAGCAGAATTTTGTATACATCTAGATATATACGGATTCCCAAAGTTTGAAATGATATGATTTGTGCTCTTTGCAATATATTTACCCAGAAAGGTTTGGCTCAGATGGAGCATCTGGTTCTAAGCATGTTCCTAGTATTAAACTCAGTTTTGGTCTTGACATAAGAAGACCAAGTGACATAAGGTCACATATTGAGGCTCTGACTCAGCTGGAATGGAGAACCGAGATCTTTCTGACCACATGTCTTTTGCTTGATGTGCTGCAGAGCAGCTCGAGTGCCCGTGGAGAAAAGGGTGTTTGGGCAGGTCACCCCACGGAGACTAGCAGGGTAATTCATGCCACTAACAGGTCACCAGCACCACCCAGCCTGAATCAGGAACTTGTGCTCCAACCCCTGTGTCTTTTGGGGTGGAAAATAGCAATAAATGTTCTGTTGATGGATTTTTCTGTTCATATCCCAGATCCTAGCCAGTCTCGGGTGGGATGTAGGCATGACATTCACTTCCCTTTCCAGAATAAGTGCAAAGATTTTGGTGGCTCCTGGTGGACAGAAAGCACAAGAGCATATGAAGTTGGTGATGGAGACATAGTGGTCCTTGTCATCTTCCTATATAGAAAAGGCCATATATTAGTGGTTAGAAAAAGCACTGGGGACTTCAGGGGGTTCTGTAGAGGGAATTTCTGTGTGTGTATCTTTCTGGGTATGGTGCAGGGAGAGGAGAAACTTGTTCACAGGTTGAGTCCACTGTCTGTAGACCAGATCTGAAGACTTGCCCCCATGTGGTTGTTAGAAAATCTAAATCCAGATGATTGAATTGAATATAGTAACTGCTTTTTTTTTTCAGTTTTAAGAGGGACATCAGAGTGCTGGGACAGCTCTTTAGCCTGTAACTGCAACTTCTTTTCTCATTAATGGAAATGTAGAGCTTTCAGCAAGTTTGGGCTCTGAGCATTTATGTTTTAGCTACGTTTCAGCTAGAAATTTGTATAGTAAAATCATACTACTTTCCCAAAGCAAGTCTTATTGTTTCTATGCCATATCTGCAAACAATTAGTCGAAAATGGTACTTATTTGAACTGTTACCATCTTAATCTTCCTATGCTAGAAAATTCCTAAGTCTCAAGCCAGTATTGTGACAGTTAGTTTATTATTTGATAACACAGGCATTCTGAATAACAACATTGCTCTGGATGTGGAGTGTCCTTTAATCAAGTGCAGGGCTGGAAACAGAAATCGTAGATGCATTAGTCTCGTAAGTGATAGAAAGTCATCAACACTGATTTGCTCTGCAGAAAGCCCATCGTCAGTCTAAAGTGTCTCTTTTTTCCCTCTAGAAGCTACCTGGAGTGCTCATACCAGCGCTCGGTGAAGCTTGCCCTTGCCCTGCCACTTCCTTTTTCCCCTTTTTCCCTTGTCAGAATAGGAGCAGATTTCCATGGTGCCTGGTTAAGGTAAGGTTTACAATTGCATCTAGAATTATCAGAAACAGAGATGGTCCTTTAGGAAATACACTTGTGGACATGAAAGCTATGTGTTAATTTTTGGTGCAGACCACGAAGTAAATTTGGTGTGACTCTGAAATAAGGTACAGTCATTGGACCAATTACCTTCTTTGATAACTATTTTGTCTTCCCTAAAATTTGTTCTAACCTTCCCAGCCACTGAGGAGTTTTAGGGAGATATTGTTCCTGGATCCTGGTACTGATGGTGTTCATACCTCTGATAACATCTTTGCTCTGCATAGAGGTGCTAAACCTTGCAAGAATGATGACCTGTTCTCCTGCAGAAAATGGTATTCTCGCATGCCTCAGAGCCTGACCATCTGAGCCAAAAAAATGACGGCAGTGTGAATGAGGTCCAGCTTTTGCCATCAGTAACAGCTCTGTAAGTCCGTTGAACTGTTGTAGGTTTGCTTTTCTTCTTTTAAAACAACAATAAGTGTTTCAAATTAATACACAGTGTTGTTGATGTGAATCCTACCAAGGGCATGTCAACACATAGGATATTTTTAAGACTGGGTACCTCATGCTGGGTGATATGCTTGACATTTGTTGGGAATGGCTTTCCCAAATGTATCAACACCACATCTCCAGGCTGGGCAGGGAAGGGTGCAGGAGCTCTAATGGTCGCTCTCAGGGAAGAAGAGGAACCCAAGACATGCAGGACTCAGCTGTGACAACTCTACTGACAGACCCTCAGCAGAAGGATTGTCACTGTGGTGCCCAGGAGCTGTGCCGGGTAGGACCATGTGGAGCCAGGGTACACATGGGGGTTTAGGGACCCCAGATCAGCGCTGATGCCAGGGGAAGGGTCAAGCTTCAAGGATCAGCTTCTGGTTCAAGCTGTGTCCAAAATGATCTTGAACTTTGTCAGAAGAGCTCAGGCTGTGACTGAACAAACTGACTCATGTCCTCTGCCAGCAAAGGTCTTTTGTGTGCGAGCTGAAGTGAGGGCTATCCCAGCAGGTTTTCGTGGACCTAAAGCAATCCAGCAAACAAGTGTTAAGATTAAACAACCACAAGTTCAGTATTAAACATCCTTTCTTGAAGCCTGGTATCACATCTGGTTCTGCAACCCATATAGCACGCTGGAAATCCGTAAATGTGGGGTACGAACAATGATGGTCCAAATAAGCATTATCAGTCCTAATGTTTGCAGCTTTTGGGATGTGCACAGCATTTCTGCATGTTCTGAGCATGGTTTGCATGGAGAAGGTGGGACCCGCACACGACGGTTCCAGGTGGAGCAGTACTGCACTTACATGGAAATTATTCATTTGCTTTTTACAGCCCTGGAAATTCCTGGTGATCAATTCAGTTTTGGGATTGCATGGGGCCTTTAGGCCATACCTCCGCAGACACGTTCTCTAGTAACTGACAACTAACACACAGTATTTTATACTAGTTTGGAAACCGATATTCTGCAGCTTTCACAGCAGCGTCTAGAAAAATTATTCTCTGCTAAGATCCCTCATAAATTTCTATAGCACATTTATGTTTCAAATCTGCATTTAATTTAGTTTTAATAAGACATTTATGGTATAGCGTATTCACAAAATCCTAAATGATTATTAAAACCTGTGGAGGATTATCAACTTCATAGCCCATACTGGAGATACCTACATCAGCTATTAACTGGCTGGTAGACACACCATTGCTGCTGGGCCGGGCTGAGACCCTTAAACCAACAGCGTCCCTCCCAACAGAGGGGCCATGCACCATGCACAGAATTTCCTTTGCTGCCCTGGAGCAGAAGAGCTGATGTGACGGGCCAACCTCCACTGAAGCAACGTGAGTTTTACCCCTGAGTTGCAGAAAGCCAAGATTTCAACCCCCAAATTTCCTCATTTTTCAAGGCACGTTGCAAGATTGTTTTAGTTTTAAAGGAAACAGCCCAGGCTGGTGCTATGATACAGATATGACTGTGATTGATAGTTGTTTAAGAAATATGTTCTGTGTTTTGCACCCCTGTGAGGTCTGGATGAGGGGCAGAATTATCAGGGATCATGTGGACCTCTGGACTGCAGCGTGGTCTCTCTGGTGAGAGCTTGCCAGGTAGCTTCAGTCAAAGATTATATATGACATTACATATATATATGAACGAAGATAATACCGGAAATCTGTTAAATGATGTAGGCTACACCTGTAGATGTTTCAAACCAACGAACCATTCTGCTCTTTGTTTCTCCTCGTTCTTGGTGAGCAACTGGTGGACTTGTCTGTCTTCTGCTGGAGGTAGAAGGGTCTGGAATGGCCCTTGTTACATTAAGGCAAGCAAAATTATTACAGATAAATTATATGGATCTGCCATGTCAGGCATTGATACGGGGTCTCGTGTCCCTGTGGACAAGCAGGACAAATATACAGCAGGGCTGGACTTCCCCAGGGAGAGTGACGGGGAGGAGGACCGAAGGATGCACGTGGCCCAGCCCTTCAGCAGGGGAGATTTAACCATTTTTATAGCCCTTAACTGAAACGTTTATGATACAATCAGGCTGAGCCGATTCTCCCAACTGAGGGTCAGCAGGCATGACTGGAGGGTCAACATCAAGGCTGTGGCTAAATTACGCACATTCAGTGTTAAAACTTCATTTTTAAACAATTTGCATTGAAACATGAGAATATTTTCCTAAGTTGGAGTAGATTTCTTCAGCCCACGAGTATTGTCTAATAGAAAAATGAAGCAGAGTGTAAGTTTTTGTCTACATATTTTGCACGTTGCCCCATCGGCTGCACTCCTGTTTTACCCAATCTGCAATACAATAGACAAAACATGGGAAGTATTAGACAAAATAATGGAGGGAAAACTTAAATTTCCTTGTCAAAATATCTGTTTATGCAAACCTGACAATGTCTCCTGGCGTGTGGCATGAAAAATGGGGATTATTTCTCTGGGCGCTGGAGAGGGGACACTGCGTCAGTTGATCAGACCCATCCGGACAAGCCAAACTCTGCCCCATGGCCTGATAACATCAGGTCACTTAATCCTGAAAAATACCTGCTAACAAGCCAGCAGCAGGAAGCTGTTGAAGTGTAGAAGAAAGAGCGATAGGGTCATCTCACACTGCTCATAAAATAACAATACTTTTTGGTTTGTTTTAAACGTGACCCAGGCATGAAGCAGGATTTCCCTCGCCAAGCTGCAGTAGAAGCCTTTGTTTAACAACTAGAACAAGTGCTTAAATTACTCATAAAATATTACCCAGGTTTGACAAGTTTATCTAGCAGTACCATTGAGATCCTCAACAACGGCGTTTCTGCATTGCCAGCAGAGCATTTGAAACAGGGGTGGATGTATACTTTTTTAAAGTGTTAATAGCAGTTCCACGTGATACTCTCAGGATGGCTGTCTTGAACTTTTAACCACTCCTTTGTGTTTTCTGGGTTCCTAAAGTCTCTGTCTCAGACGGTGGGGGCAGGTTGTGCTGTGTGTGAGCCAGACATGTATTTCAGAGGCCGCTGCTTGGCTGGGTTTAACCACAGAGCGCCGGGACACGGTGGGAATGAGGACCTTTGGGCACAATGAGCATCTGAGCAGGGTTCTACAACCTGTCTGAGTGTCTTTGGCCCATCCGTCCCCTCCATAAAGCTGCTACTTGTTATGACCCGGGGAAACTGTCACCATCTAATGAGCACTGGGTGGCTGGCAAGCGGAGAGATTCACCTCCTCCATAAGCCACGGGCTCCTGTGATGAGCCTGGCTGGGCGCTGACCTGTCCTCTCCTCTGCTGACAAAGCCATAAAGCTGCACTTCCTTTCTGTGGGTTTATGAGGAATTGTGGTGTGAAGGATTATGTCTGAAGCTAAAAATAACTGTAAGCCTAAAGCCAGGCAGCACCATACTGGAGCAGGCTCAGCGCATCCGTGTTCAGGAGCACCACAGCGTTTGGTCCTCCCCCAAATAAATGCTTCATTTAAATGCTAAATAGGCAACTAAAATACTATTGCTGGCAGATGCGCAACTACTGGTAACAAAGTGGGTAGTGGAGAACAGAATTTGGGGTGAAATCCCAGCACGGATGGGTGGTGACTGTGTCCCTCAGTGTTGATGCAGGGCTGGAGGGCAGCAGCAGGAGGTTTTGGGTTCCCTGCCTGATTTGTAGCTGGGATGACACCCAAAACACAGAACTTTGCTGTGAATTATGATCCAAAATTACACCCATAAAGAAACTGTAAAAATGTTTTCATTTCAACCCATTGGAAATACTCTGATCTAAAACTAAACTGAACTAAACTAAAGCCTGAGGACCCTTCCCAGGGCAGTGAATGCAGGTAATTCAGTAGACTCATCGCAACGAGCTTTGGTGAAGAACTAATGTTAAAGACATTCTTTTCGTTATCAAACCTTTCTAGTCCATTAGGATTCACTCAGGCATTCAACTTTCATTACTGTCTATGGTTTCTGAAATGTCACTCTTTGATTTTCTGTCGACTGTTCTTGAACCCCTGGACAGGCGAAGTGGCTCTACGATGGATGATGCATCTTTAGCCTGTTCAGATTTTTTTTCCCCTTGAAAGAAAGAGAATTTCCATTGTGTAATGTGCCCAAACGAGGAAGTCCAGGGGCTCAGGACAAGCCGGTTCAGCCAGTTAACAACAGATTGCTTTCATTGCTCTGGCATGTCAGTGATTACGCTAATGCTGAGCTCTGGCAGGGGCTGGATGATTATGGCGAGTGCCTCAAAACTGGCCCCCAATTCATTATTCCCCGCAAGTGCAAAGGTCAAGCGCCCGCACCCCAGTGATTGGGCACCTTACGCAAAGTGCAGGTCTTGGGAGGAGCCCCTGACATCTTTGATTTTTCCCACACACAAACTGTTGGTACAAGATGTAATCTGGGAATGAAAGGGCCGCGGACAGGATGATTGGGGACAGCTGCTCCCCAGAGGTCTCCAACAGCAGAGCCCGAGCACTCAATACCCTCTGCTTTCCATGGCCTCGGGACAGGAGAGGTGTCAGGCTACAAAGAGGCACAGATGGAAGTGAATAGGATTAAGCAGTGCTGATTAACTATAAGTATTTTTTCAGTAAGGTAATGGCACTTAAAAATAAAAAAAAGGGAGGTGGGGATAAAAGGAGGAGGATATGCCCTCACCAGCTTCTTCTATCCATCATCTGAGGAGGACCAAGGCTCTGCCTGAGATGGGTCACCAGTGTCTGCAGGCTCTTACCTGCTGAGCCATCACTTGGCTTCAAAGAAAAGGGGTCTTGAAGGAACCCTCCCAGCCCTGCCTCTGCTAATTAAATGATTAATAGAAGAAGACATAGTCCTTTGTACAGACAGATCTCAGACCCACCTGAGTTTTCAGCAGTGACTCTAGGAGGTTTTGGATCAAGTCTATGCAGTGACAGAGCTTCTCCATTTATTTAACTGAAGTGTATGGACATTTTTTCATTTCTTCTGCAGGTAGAGGTGATTCCAGCAGGTCTTCATTGCTACCCTGGCAGGTCTCCTCTGGTGGCCATGTGTGGATAAATCCTGCTGACCTCTAGGTGGAACAACTCTTTGTTCACCACAGAGGGTTCTCCCAACTGTATTTCTTTTATCAAATCTTAGATATAATAAAGATGGATGAAGAATAAACATCTTTGTTTCTCTTCTGATGTAAAAGGATGATGTTCAATTTTTTTATAATCAGTTGCTTTGACGCTGTAATAACAGCTCTTAAGTCTGAGGAGGCGGAAAGGTATGTTTGAAACAAACTGTGAAGAGTCTGTGATGTTGTGATCAGAGATCTACAGAAGAGATTCCTGATGTGCAGAATAACTGAACTGGTTTCTGGTGTTTTGATTAATCTGTGTCACGTGGTGGACTCTGGCTCAGACCAACAGTTAATTTTAATTAATCTAGAATGCATGTTTGCTATTGGCATGTCTGTGTTATTTGTCTTTCCTCTCAACAGCTTTCTCTGTGCTCATGAGGCTCCTCAATGCTCTGGCTGTCAGCAAAATTTGATATCGAAGCAGTGATACCGTATCTTCTTAAATTTCTATTGCTTATGTCAATTCTCCCCACCCCCTTAAATGATCTAGGATCAGAACCAGCCTACAAGTGCTTTAATTTTCCTCTCAGTTTACAAAGTCACTCGTAGACAGAGGTCTTGTGCTTCTGCACCCCGAGTAACCAACCGGGAGCAGTGAGGAGCTCCTGGATTCCCAGTTGCTTCTGCTGCTGTCAAACCCTCCCTCACCCTTCACCATATCCTTAAAGGTCACATAAAGAAGGCTGAGCTAATCTGAAAGAGGAGGAATTTCCAACTCCATTAACTTTACTGTAACCTGAGAAAACTCTTTCCAGATTGTTTGTGGGCAAATTGCTCTTGCTAATGGCCGGTGTGGGGATGGCAATGTTGCTGTTCCTGCTGCCACCAGCCCCCACCTATTCACGTGGCCCTCGCTTTGCAGCCCTCATTCTTTCTCATCGCATGGTAAAAAGGAGCCAGAGTAGTGTTGCTGGTAAGATATTTCAAATTCTGCAAGAAATGGGTTGGCTTTAACCAGGTTTTTCTTCCACGAATGCAGCATTTCTGTGCCTGAGAAGGCAAAGTTCTAGTTAGCAACAGAATAGCCATAGTTCCATAAAATATATTTTGATTAATAAATAATACCAAACCACTGGAAACACACAGATGCTGTCACACTAGTGTGCCAGTAAAATACTGGTGAACTATTATCTTGGCCATTTGCCATCACCACCATCTTGTGCTGATAATTTTGGGGATGAAGTATTTAGTTTAATGGGAATGAAATTACGAGTGCATTTATCCTGGCTTCAGGAACAGACATCAAGCGATAATGACAGCCCCTCTGTTCTCCTCTGGGCGAGTTCTCTCTTCTCCCCCGGGCAAGGACATGGGACTCACGGAGGCGCATCCCTGAGGAAAATGCTGGAGCTGCCGGGGCAGGGGCGGACGGGCAGCACCGGCCTCTCTGCTCCTCCTGTGTCTTGCTTGTCTGCCTCCTGGGCAGAGAAGGTGGAATGTACTTATTGCTTTCCAAATTCTTTATTTTTTAATTATTAATTTTGTGCTGACAAGAAAAGTACAGTTTTGTAACCAGGTAATCAGCCTGGGATTTTTTTTTTTTGGGGG
>VXAK01010650.1:80826-106155 GCA_013399435.1 Arenaria interpres | reverse complement strand
AGGTAATCAAGTAAAACTGCAGCTTTTTAACTGAGCAAATGCAATTTTGTTTGTATCATACAATTCCACTGAGGTGGTGCTGGCTCTCTGGATGACAGTGGTGTGAATCTCCAGCCTCTGTTTCCCAGCATGATACCCAAGTGTGGGTCACCTTTCATTATTCTCATTACCCAGCAATATTACGGTTTTCAAATAAAACACTTACTCAGAAAACGAGTTGCTCCCTGGGGGACGTGGATGTGTGATGACAGAAGCTTTCAAGAGGAGGATAAGAGGGCTATTGTCATGAACTCAAGGGCTGTACTTGAGAGCGTGTAATAGTGGCTGGTTTGACCCTGCATTTGAAGTCTGAAAAAGCAGAGCTTTCAGCCTGAAACTGCTCAGCCACCACAGAAACTTGGTTTCCTCCAAGTTCTGCTTTTTCAGGCACTAGGAAGCAACAGTCTGCCCATGTAATGCTGAAAAACAAGCACAGAAAATCTCAGTTGGCATAATTATCATCAAAGCCCCGGGTATCTGGCTTTGCTGCATTCCAGCTGGAGGGAAGTGAAAATGGGGAGTTTTGTTTAAAACACACGTCATGGATGTAGCATGGAGGGAACGTGCCTGAACAGAAACTGGGAGAAAAACAACTCACGCACACGTCTTCTGGGGAGGCTGGGTGCTGGTCTCAGACTCAAAGTCAGCAACTTTGATCCCATTCTTTAAATAAACATGACAAACTCAGCAAGGCATCAAGATTACAGACTAAAGACCACTGCAGATGTAGGGGCAGTTACTTATAAAGTCATACAAGTGTGGAGGCAGGACCTCTGCCACCAAACACGCTGTTGGCCAAAGCAACACAGGATTTCCAAACGCTTTTGGTATCAAGCAGGAAAAATGCAAGACTTCCATAGAAATACGGGACTGAAGTACATTCCCCACTGTGCAATGGAGGGAATTCCAATTTCTGGTTAAGCCAGGATGAGTTTGCATTTTCTTTCTTTGTACATTCATAAACTCAATGCAGGCAGAATCCCCAAATTACTATACTATGTCCCAGGAATTAGCAGCCACTCCACTTGGGAAAAAAACACATCAATCATACTAGATGATAAGATTTCCATCTGGAATTGTGATTATTTTGTCTTTATTATAAGAGGCCCAATGATAATTTTCCCCTTACTCGAGATGAGAAAAAGGCAAGCAATTTCCACAGCTTTCGCTCTCCAACTATCTTTCCCTTCGTCTCCTTGTTGGAAATGCCGTTGCCAATCAAGCAGGGGATTTTAATGTTGGCTGGATTTTGAAAGGCAAGAGCCCAGTCACTGGTTCCACACAGCACTGGGACTAGAGCAGAGTCATTTAATAGGCTTAATAGCATGATTATTTTTATATCATATTACATAATGCTTATTTATCTATAGACAATTTGAGATCATGAAGTCATGTTTAATACAAAATCTGCTACTTCAGCTCTACAAAAATACATCTTTTATTTGTATAGGTATGCATGGTGGACACATGGATGCCTTACACCAGGGAAAGGAAACCTCCCACTATGTCTAATTTGTGAAAAAGCATTCAACAGTTCATTAACGTGTTTAGTTTTGCAGTCTAGAAAACAAAGTGTCCCTAATCAGACAGGTCAGGGACTGTTTCACTGAATTTCACTGAATTTTTTGGAGTTGGAAGGGACCATAGAGATCATCCAGTCCAACTCCCCTGCCGAAGCAGGATAGCCCAGAGCTAGAGCATGTTACTCAGGACTACATCCAGGCGGGTCTTGAAAATCTCCAGAGAAGGGGACTCCACGCCCTCCCTGGGCAGCCTGTTCCAGGGCTCTGTCACCCTCACTGTGAAGAAGTTTTTTCTCATATTTGAGTGGAACCTCTTATGTTCCAACTTGTGCCCGTTGCCCCTCGTCCTCTCACTGGCAACCACTAAAAAGAATCTGGCTCCCTCCTCCTTCAAACCACCCTTTAGATACCTGTAAGCGTTGATAAGGTCTTCCCTCAGCCTTCTCTGCTCCAGACTAAACAGCCCCAGTTCTCTCAGTCTTGCTTCATAAGGGAGATGCTCCAATCCTTGAATCATCTTTGTTGCCCTTTGCTGGACTCTTTCCAGTAGTTTCCTGTCCCTCTTGAATTGGGGAGCCCAGAACTGGATGCAGTATTCCAGTTGTGGCCTCACCAGTGCAGAGTAGAGGGGGAGAATGACTTCCCTCCACCTACTGGCCACACTCTTCCCTATGTTTGGAGCACAATATTGTAACAACGACAGTTATTTTTCTTGTGGGTACTGTACGACCGGTGGTTAAAGACACTTGGAAGACATTGCTTAGCTGTGGATCTCAGTGAAATGTCAGTTTGTTTATCTACATTGACTCTCCAAATTTTGGCTTCCCTGTGCTGAAAGGGCACTGCGGACAGATAGATATATCATGGAAGTGTAATTACTGAGTTTTAAACAAGTCCAATGTGTGAGTAAGTCTTCAGAAGCTTGAGGACTTTTCTGTATCATCTTCGAGCCTTTTAAAGTTGAAAGGTTTTCTTGAACAATCATTTTTATAAAATATTAGCAATTATGAAGATAACAACCAGTATGAGGGACTTTTCTCACAGCAATTTAATTTGGCTCCATCCTTACTTTGGATGGAATTTTTAGATAGACCTGGATTTAAAACAGTCACCATTACACCTGAAAAAACCCAAATCTGTTTGAATCCTCAAATCTGCCATGGTTGTGAATATTTGCTAATTCTTTAGACTTTCATAGGCTAGGAAAAGCAGTGTGCCCCAGCATTAAGTCCTGACCTTGCCTCTGCATGCCGTGCTGTGACTGCACACTCCGCGTACAAGGTGGATGGTATAGAAGAATTCAGAAGTGGTACAATACAGAGTATCGCAGAATCACGGAATCTTCATGGTTGGAAGGGACCTTTGAGATCATCGAGTCCAACCAGACACACACAAAAAAACCACCCCAACAATCTCGGACACTAGAGCATGCCCTGACGTGCCACGTCTACACATTTCTTAAATACCTTCAGGGATAGTGACTCCACCCCCTCCCCGGGCAGGCCGTTCCAGTGCCTGACTTGTCCTCTTGGCTCATGACACTGAGGAACAAGGAGGTTCCTTCAGTAGCTTTAACTCCTACCTCTAAATGAACAGAAAGACTTTGCTCGGAAGCAAGTGTTTATTAAGAGGAGCCTGAGTAACGTCTGTACTCCCAGAGAGCCATCAGCTGGGATAACTGCAGTGCAGCCTGGTCCCCAAATTGCCCTGCTGAAAACGAGAACTTGAGTGGCATCTCCTTGTGCCTGTCCTGCCCTCAAGGTGGGAGCAGAGCCAGTACTCTTTGGTCTAAATACTTCGGGGGGGCGGGATGGGGGAAATGTTAAAAAGAGTGACGCTTTATCCACTGTCAAATATCAATACGGAAAAGCTTAATCTTTTCTTTTGACACAGAAATGTCTCTCTCCTGCCAGCGGTTCCCTCTGCTCTGTGTGGATTCATCACCGAAATGCCACTGGCAGTCAGCACAGACACAAATTGCAGGTGGGTCATCCCATAAGCCAGGCTAAAGGTAAAAGGGAAAACTCTCCAATTCTGTATAATTCATCACGTTACATGTAGCAAACATGGAGAAAAGGGAGAAAGAAAAAGAAAAAAAAACCACCCATGTTTATCTCTGAAGTCACCACGATGCAAGAAGACCCCTGTGGTGTGTCACCTTTGCACATCGCGACAATGAAATACGAGGTGAGGAAGTCTCCCCGGGGTGAACCCTGACATGGGAGCCACCAGGAGTCTGGCGTTACGTCTCCAAAAGGGCTTTTACTTTGCAGGTGGGTCCCGTGCATTTCTCTGTAGGTCACGGTGGAGATTACGTTTCAGGTCAGCAGCCTCACGAGGAATGGCCCTGCCAGGGGAAGGAATGCCATATGGCTTTTTTTTCCTACTTAACACATTATGAAAGCTAAAAGAAACAGCATTTGGAGCTGTCTCAGGTTGTTGAGAGTTCATGGGGCAAACGGGACCAAACGTGCGATGCAGTTTGTGAACAAACACTAGAAAAATTAGTTTTGTACCAAGCAATATTGTTTTTCTGCTATTTTAACAGATTCTGACAGTTATTGTTTAGCATAGCTTGGCAGCATATAAAAAGATTCGTTCTCTAAACAGGACCTCACTTAATTGTTTACCAGCATCTCCTTTTCTGTTTAACATAAGTAGAGGCGGCTTCCACATTTGTTCTGCTGAAGGAGGAAGGCATTGAAATAAGTCTGGTGGGTAGGTTGGCCTTTCAGACATTTCCAGGGAAATCAGTCGCTCACGTACTGGAAGTTCCTTGCCCTGTAAATAAATTGTGATCAAAGGGCTACAAATCTGGCGCGCAGGTGCTGCACGTTCGGCCGGGGGAAGAACTACCTAAAGTTTGAAAGTGAGAAGAAACAAATCTGGGGAGAATCAGGGATGGGCTTTTGAGGCTGCCTTGGGTTCAGCTGGCAAATACGTGGCAAAAATATTAACGTCCAAAAGAATTAAAAATTTAGATGTTCTTATTATTTTTTAAAAAATTTTGCTGAAGCTTTGCTGGGCGTTACTCCGTCTGGCTGGCTGTTTCCCTCACTTTCTCTTTTCGAGTGGGGGGTTGAGAGGTTGGTGAAGGGATAAACTCCAGATGTCGGGGGGAAAAAAAAAAGAAGGAAAAAAAAAGAAAAAGAAAAAAAGCCACAACCCAGAACTGATCCCAGCAGAGAATGTTCTGAATCAATGGACTCCACAGTCCCACAGCCCGTTTAACAAAGGCATTATCTGTGCCAGGAGCGATGCCGCCTCCGACCGTATTTGTCCTTGGAGCTCATTGGTATTCAGAGGAAGTGCCCGGGGTCGGGGGGCGCTCAGCTGGGTAACCCCAGGGTCGGGGGTAATTGCTCTAAAAGGTGGCACATGGCAATGAATGAGCTCTAATGATTTAGATAGTATCTATTTCACATCAAGAAGTTTCCACTCTGAACAGACCTAATCGAAAGTAATCTGAAAATTAGGGAAAATAAAAACCATGCCCACAACGACCTAAATACCTATTTCCTTGAATTTTATGCCCTAAATAACCTCATTCCTGGGAAGTTTAATTTTTCCCTTCTGCTAAATATACAATTGCCTGGGAGAAATGATTGGTCATAATCAAGTTTTTTAAAGCTGCAACTGTTAAAATATTATTGTTCTTCTAAGAATTTTGGAGGGGAAAGCAGCCAGTAGCGAGGGAGGGAGTGAATATCCCCAGGCTGTCAGAGCACATGTCCCTGGGAACTCTACTTGTGCTTGCACATTTATATATATGTGTATGTTCATATATTTCTATATTATTTACATATTTAGGTGTTTATGTATATATTTTGATATGTATGTGTATACACACATGGTGTGCATATATCAATACACAGTGTGTTTGTGTGGATATATTTAGGTATGAGACATTTAGTGTCCTCAGTTTCACCTCCTGCTTTCACACGTAAATAATGATTTACCTTTTCAGAAGAAGGCGTGAGTTTACCTCAGCCTCAGGTAAAGAGGGAGAGTGAAAAACCACAGGAGAAGCCCAACGTGCCCATGCAGATGGTGCTGGTGCCCTGGGCTGCAGCGTGATCAGGACTGGCACAAAGTCCCCGTCAGGAGTGATGTCCTTGCCCACCCAGCTCCAAGCCATCATCTTCTTGCCATACATACCACAGAATCATAGAATCACAGAATGGCAAGGGTTGGAAGGCACCTCTGGAGATCATCTAGTCCAAGCCCCTGGCAGAGCAGGGTCACCCAGAGCAGGTTGGACGGGAACCTGTCCAGGCGGGGTTTGACTGTCTCCAGAGACGGAGACTCCACCACCTCTCTGGGCAGCCTCTTCCAGGGCTCTGCCACCCTCACAGGAAAGAAGTTTCTCTTCATGTTGAGAGGGAATTTCCCCTGTTCCAGGTTGTGCCTGTTGCCCCTTGTCCTGTCCCTGGGCACCACTGAGAAGAGTCTGGCCCCATCCTCTTGCTACTGGCTCTTTAGATATTGATATGCTCTGATGAGATCTCCTCTCAGTCTGCTCTTCTCCTGGCTCATGCTTGTGCTTTACACTCCCTCCCTGGCCTCCATAGCTTTAGGCAAAACACGGATCACAAGAACTATGCGGTCAGGAAAAGGTTATCCTATGTCCACGGCCAGATGAGACACGTTTGCTGAAGACATCACAGATGTGCTCAGGTAACCCCAGCAGGTTGGGCACCTCCGACCCAAATGTGTGCCAGCAGGGTTAGGACTTCTGCCTTTTTTCGCCCAGCACTTTGTTGCACGTCAGATGCAAACCCGTAAAAGCAGGGGTTTTGCACTGTGTCTGTGCCCTGGACGTGCCCTATACATCGGTCAGGCATTTCCAGGTACAGGTGGGACACCCTGGTGTTGGACCAAGCCACAGGGTCTGATACGTTTGGACTTTCCGTGCCCTGAGTAACTGCATGGTGCCCACGTTTGTGCTGGGAAATGCCAGGCAGAACCACGTTAACCCTCCCGTCAGGCGCACAGCCCTGCACCCGTAGCCCAGGAGGCGGTGGGATTTGGTTTGCTAGCAAAGTATTTGTTTGGAAAAGCTAGCGATTTCTTTATGACCTTGAGCCATCAAAGACTAAGTATGCAATTAATTTTAGCTGCAGCGAAGCATTTAAAGTCAAGCATGTGCTTTAGTGCTTTGATAAATCAGGGCATAGCAGAAACAAATTTGAAAATAAAAAATATACAGAAAGTTGAGGGGGAAACCATTTCAGCTTGCAATCATGCCTTTTTTACAGGATACTCACGTTACGCGGCTCTTTTGCCTGACGACAACATTGTGCACTCCTGTTCGTGGATAAAGCTGGATACGCTCCGCCGTGCGGCGACACCGGCAGAGTCCAGCTGCACTAATCCCGTGGGGTGCTCAGCCCAGAGCCAAGTAATCCCAAGCAGGGGACGCTGGAGGGCTTTGAAGAAGCAAAAACAGGATCTTGTGTTGCCTTCAGGTAGAGGTGCAAGTCTATCTAGATTACATTTTAATATTCATTTCAGCAGAGGAAAATTATACGGATGAAGATGGCTAGAACCATATAACCATTATAATCATAAAGATGGTTAAAACCATATAACCATTATAACTGTAAATCGCCTTAGGGGTAAAAATAATACCTTAGAACTTTCCTGAGACAATTTCATGGCTATTCATCTACAAATTAATAGGATTTAGACTTTCAACAACTTGTCCAGCAGGCCCAGCTGTGGGCAGAAGGTGGTAAGGGCTTATGTGCTGAACTAAAAAGACCTTGCAAGTCTCCACAGGGACTTTGAGGATCAAGAAATGGAAAAGACACAGCATTTTGGCTGCATCCTGGAGGAAAGCAAAATAAAAGAACACATTGACCAACCCTAGGTTGGTGCACAACAGGAAACCAAGACGATCCACTAATTTCAGTGATAATTAACAATTTGCTTACAGTCTTCTGTCACAGTGAATTTTACACTAGTTGCTATTTCTTCTCACCTGCGTAATGTCCCGGTGCTGCTGCTTATTTCTTTACAGTGTTCCTCATATAAAATCTGCTGGGCAGCCCCTTCCTTCAGCTGGGAGCGGGTCGGGATCCGGCACGGCCACAGGCCTGGGGTGGCAGCAGCCACTGAGCCCCAGCCTGTTAGAGCCTCCTGCTGCTTTAGGGAACCAAAAGGGCAAGAAAAATGAACACAGCCCCAGTGGGTAGAAGACATTGTCCTTTCTTTACAAAAAGAAAGAGAAATTTAGGGGACAACTTAGGGGACAGGGAGGCAAATGCCCTTGTCTGTCTGAAATTACACTCCTGTACCTGGATGTCTGTCCTACAGCCTGCGGAACGGTGGAGGATGCTGCTGGTGTGTGTGGTGTGATCCCGTGACATGGAGGAGCGGAAAATGGGGCCACGCAACCTCCCTTCTATGTCGAAACACCCCTTTCCTTCTTCCTCTGTTACCATCTAGGCATCTTGTTGCAAAACATGGACATTTTAAACTATAATTTGCCTTCGCTGAGTTATTGATCCTGATTGTGCCTGAGATTTGGGAGTTTCCCAAATACAATAAGTGTGTTTACAGGCAGTAGTCAGAGAGGAAATTACATGTGAAAGCACTCAATAAGGAGATGGTATTTTGTTGCAATTATACATAAGCCTTGTGTTTACATGGGGTTTTTAAGGAGAATTCAAAGCATATCTCCTTTTTGTGATGCATCAACAAGCATATCAAATGATTGTTCAAAAAGCTTGTGCTTTTTGCAAAAATAGAAACCAAATGGCTGAGTAATTTCCAACAGAAAAAAAAAAAAAACTGCTATAGCAATTCCATGGTCTATTTAAAACTCCTTTATAAAACCTTTTAAATAATAAAACTCTACACTCCCAATTAAAAAAACCTACTGGCTCTGTTGGTTTCATGTTTCTAAACATTTTACATTGTAGGGCCATTATATGAACTGCGTATTTTCCCCCCTCCAAAGATCGCATGTTCCACTCCTCTTCTGCAGTTGCTCCTCTGGCCTGACCCTTTCCCTGGCGTGGTTTTGTCCCACGGGGCCCTCCACATCCCACCTCCCACGTCCTTGGCGCTGCTTCCAAAGTGACTGAGTGTTTCAGAAGCAATTTTCTTCCACGGCACTTGGGGTGCATGGTGTTGAGGACACATTGACTGTCACTGGCCAGGTCTCCTGCCCTTGGCTGAGCTGGTGCCTCTTGTAGATGGTCCCATGCAGGAGTGCTCCTTCTGAACCCAAAAAGCAATGGCTGGAAACTCTTACTCTGCTGCAGGAGATTACACTGAATGGGACGATTCACAGAAACAAGGTGGTGAAAAAAAACAGGAGAAGATTTCCAACAGAAGAGAAGAGAAGGGGAGAGGCGAGGAGAGGAGAGGAGAGGAGAGGCGAGGCGAGGCGAGGCGAGGCTTTAATGAATTCATACCTGCTAATTAAAATCTCCTCTGTCATATTAACTACCTTGTTGGTGGCCACTACAAATTGTCTTTCAAGTGCCACACTTGAACCTCAGCTACTCACAGGCTACGTTCAAAGGTCTAATCTTCAGGTTCACATTACAGAGGCCCCGTAAAAACAATTCTCTTTTTCCCTCACAGAAAGGTCTGGTAATTTGGCCTCAAAACAAACAAGTTAAACACATTACAAACTAAACCCATGATCTCTGCACTCCCATTACAGCAGCAGGCCAGCTAACATCATGCGTAAACAGGCAGATTGGCTAATTCTCTTGTACTGTAAACAGGATACGTTGAGTTCTGCAGAGCTATGGCACCTCTGCTTTTGCATCTGGCCAGTCCTGCAGGCTGGGATGTGGGGCGAGGGGACAGTGGCATGGGCTCCCTGAGAGAAAACAGACAGGATTAGATGTAGTTTAATCACTTAGGTGGGGCTAAATTGCTTGCCAGGTGTGTAGCAGTGCATGGATGTTTGAAACCTGAAAGGTTTCAACCTGGAAGGAGGGTGTAGCCAGGGGGTGGTCAGTCTCTTCTCCCAAGGAACAGGCGATGGGACAAGAGGAAACACCTGAAGTTGTGCCAGAAGAGGCTTAGGATGGATATTAGGAAAAGATTTTTACACTGAAAGGGTTGTGAAGCCTTGGAAGAGGCTGCCCAAGGCAGTGGAGGAGTCACCATCCTTGGAGGTATTTAAAAGCTGGTCAGATGTGGTGCTGAGGGACATGGGTTAGTGGTGGTGTTGGCAGTGTTGCGTTGATGGTTAGACTTGATGCAGATCATCAAGTCCTTTCCAAAGGTCCCTTCCAACCATGACGATTCTGGATTCTATGGAAACAGCTGCCTGTGTAGTGGTGGACTGGCCCATGCTCCCTCAGGTGTTTGCACATTGCTGCTGAGCTCAGGAAGGACATTGGTGCTGGGCAGGTCCCCGTGTCCAGGCGGCTGCTCACCTCTCTGCCTTCCTCTGCCTCTTTCACCTGCCCTGGTGCATTGCTTACCCCTCTCATGGCTCCTGGTGACGTCACATGGAGATAAGCTATAGGTTCCTGGGGTCTGCTCCTGCTGGAGACCTGGTTGGGGCCTGTGGGTAGCAGCGCATGTTGGACTGAAGCTGTTTTGAGGCAGAGAAGGTGATGAAGTCTTCTGCGGGCAGCCCCTCCAGAAGGACAGCCTGGGCACCAGCTCCTACCCCTCCTTGTATCTGTCAGGCTTTTGCCAGGCTCTGGGTGATGTGAGCACCTTTGGGAATAGAAGTGCCCTTACCCTACCTGTCTCACCAGAGTGGGCAGCCCAGAACACTCTCCTGGCCCTCTGAGCATTTTTCTTCCCTTTCAAGTCCTTTTCTAAAATCAACCTGAGTCCAGATGTGTGTCCAAGCAATCAGCATCATTTATTACAAAAAGTAGAGTTTATATCTTCACCATGAAGATATAAATCAATTTCTATCTCCGCCAGATCTTGCACTGACAGCTGCTGCAAGCAAATGAGGAGCTCTCACTCTTGCAAGTCTTGTGGTTTTCCCCTGTGATGACGTCTCCGAGTGACTTGGCACTGATTTCTTCTGGAATAGTGAAGATCCACAGTACTCAGCTGTCACTCTTCAAATTTCCAGCCCACCTCTCTATTTTGACTTCACCTCTTTGCTTGGGGGTATCAGTGTTGTACATGAGCAACCAAGCGAGGTACCACTCCATGGACCCACTGCTGGCTGTAGTAAATCAGAGGAAACTTCTGTGATTTAAATCTCCTGGCATATGCGTCTATGTTTAATGCTGTTTAATGAAAGCTGCTTTTCTTATGTGCATGTGTACACACACATTTTTAGCCATATTTTTCCAATTACTTTCACACAGCAGATCACATTCAAATGGGACGCTGAGACTGGACCGATGGTAGCTGAAAGCACATGGACCTTTTGCACGCACTTGCGATATGCTAAAATCTTTTAGTTATTAACAAAGCCATATTGTTGATAATTTTCTTCTGCAAGGGAAGATTTAGAGGTCTGGCTGTTTAGATAAAGAGGAACTCCCATATAGTCCCAGCCTCAAAACCATAATATTTCCTTTGCTGTATTTTGGGTCATTACTCCTGCGTGGCGCAGTGACCTGCCTCAAAATTAATGACTGCAAATACCTCTACCTCTACTTGACGGAGTAACAGCCAACGGTGCAAGGCAAGTCCTGGAGGGCACTTTCCAGAGGAGACACAGTGCCATCTGCCACCTCACTGGAACCCCACAGCAAAGTGCAAGTCACCTGGGCAGTCTCAGAGGGCCAGGTTTGCTGGGATGGAGCAGTGCTCTTGTTTCTGGAATCACTTTAGCAACCTTGAGGTCTGAAGAAAGCTTATTCATATAAGCACCTGGTGGTGTTTATTCATATCTAAGGACCTGCAGAAGATGGCAAAGCAGCAACTTTGCTGGAAGTAGCAGTTACCTGTGGGTGAAGACAACACGTTCTTTTCCAGATCCATTATTTTTCCTTTCCTCTCTTCCCTTTTTTCCTTTCCCCAGCAGATCCCCAAATTGTGGAGTCTGTCACCAGTTCAGTATAAGTTACCCACTATGTATCTTACTCTCCTATTTTAGCCTTCTCAAAACTCATCTTCATTCACTCACTGTGAAGGTACAGCATAGAGGAGACATACTGGATGGGGCTGACAAGCATGACCTCATCCATCCTACCCCAACCTGTTGGCCAAGCGCCGTTTGAATGACGAGTGCCTGCCTTTCTTTGAACCTGAGCTGAACAGAATTGTGTGTGCATTCAGCAGAGCTGAGCATCTCAAAGCAAAAAACATTTTTCTGATTAGTTTCAAGTTTGCAACTTTCAAATTCAATCAGAAAAACCATTTCTGTTTCTGAAAACCAGACTTTTCTGATCATCTTCTTCCTCCACACATGGTCATTTCCAACCTGCTAGGAGCACGCTGGCGAGTGCTGCTGCTGCTATGGAGGAAGGGGTCTAAGAAGTACTTGGCAGCATGGTCTCTAGAGGAACCCCATGCCAACAGCTTCCATTTTTTTTTTTTGTTACCAAAAACAGTCTCTTCCCTGGCAGTTTTGCACAGGGACAGATGCTACCCCATGCTGGTGGGGCAGTGGGTGGTGGCTGCAGAGTGGAAAAGCACTGAAGTCTCTGTCCCCTCCCAAAACCCCCCCTGAGCTGTGGTCTGGTGTCCAGGTGCTCCACTGGGGTCCCCTTGGTGGCTCAAGGACCATGCTGGGCACACCCCAGCCACTCTCCTGCTACACCTCACAGAGAAAATGACCGACACACAGTTCCTTATGCAGCAAATGCGAGGAACACTCCTTTCTGCTGGGGTTTTCATACTCTGGTCACCGCTGAGACAGTCTTCTGATACCCTGGAAAGCCACAAAGTGCTTCTGAGCAGGCAGGAGAGCCAGGGAGGCAGCGCTGGCGCTGGGAAACGACACTGCTCTGCCGCACAGAGTCCTTTCCCAACCTCCAGCTCCGAAAAAAGCACAGAAAAAAATCAGTTCCTTTCACATCCCCCAAAAGGAGAAGCGACATCCCAGGTTCAGGTTCATATCCCAGTTTTCCAGGCTGTTAGAGTTCTGGGAGCATCATTCTGATGGTCAAAGCAAGCTGCTCAGCCCATGCCATGTTTGTCTGCAAGGAAATGGGATGTTTATGTTTATTCAAATTGATACTGATGGATTACACTTTTGTTCCATTTAGCAGCTGTTTGGACCATTTTATACCACAAAAGGAGATTAAGATCCAAAGTACTGTGGGACTGTATTATGAATAACAGCCGTTTAATAGCAATAACAATGAATAACAATTTGAAGTATGGCTTTTAGCTATTGTTACATTGAAGGTTAGTTTGTTTTTCATATATATGGATACATATAGAAAAAAATGTCAACATAAAAGGACTATACCTAAGGTCAAAGTGACGCCTTTCCGGATAAAACCCCCCAGCTATTCTGTATTTCTCATCCTAGCCACCCATTATGGAAAATACTGTTGAAGGAGCAGTGCAGTGTGTCGTGTGGATCTGTGGGTAGACCTGAGCTCGGGACTCCCCCCGTGGGGCTGTGCAGAGGGGCTGCAGCCAAATCATGCACGGGGCCACCAGCCACAAGCGCAATTTGGCTCACGGCAAAACTAAGCCCATTTTTCAAACAGAAAAGCCTCTTAAATACTGCACGCTGCCAGTCTGCCTTTGGTACACGAATTACCTGCTTGTTCAGGGGATGCTGGCAATAACAATGCTCTAAGGAAAAGCAAACCTTTCACCAGCCACAGCGACGACCCTGCTCTCCATTGGAATTGTCGCACAGACAGCAAATTATTTGAGTCCCTGCTGGGCTCTTAGGTGCCCACATACCCAGGGAGAAGCCCAGCGTAGGTTGCAGGAGATGCTGCTGGGACTTCTGCTCTCCTTGCATGGACCTGGCACCTAAGCCAGGGTCTGCCTTGGGAAAGGGACTTGGGCCAAGGCTTGTCTCACCCGGCACAATGCAGAAATAGGGAAAGATGCCTGTATTTGAGGACTGTGGGCACAGAATAGTCAATTTATTTATGTCTGTGCAGAGCTACACTGTGCACCCACTGCAGGATTAGCGTGACTTCCCAGGACGTGTGTACGAAGGGCCTCTCCTGGCCAAGCAGTTACTGGCCTTTTAGGGCCAGACTGGAGACAGTTTTCAGAAAGAAATCTCCCTTGACTTGTGCATAAAAATAAATCGCTACTGACAAGAAATAACTCTAATAGAGCCTGGTTCCTTGTCATTATTGGCTAGTGCAGTGAAGAAGATAATAGCTGGGAAAAAAAAGCTTTAAATGTGAGGCACTCCTTTATTTTCTTCAAATACTCTAAAATTAGACCATATAGAGAACACTAAAACATATGATTATTACATTTTAAATGACTGGTTAAATCCAAGGAAAAAAGTCCTGGGTTCTTACCCTGTCTGACAGGTGGCTTACTTCTGATCCCACCTCTTAATCTCCCAAGTCATGTTTTCTTTCAAACTCAGTTATTCTGTTTTAAAAGGAGATTGGGTTATGTAGGACAATGTATTATGAAGCAAAGAGTGCACTGCTGGCAAATAAAGTATTTTAAAGAAAGAAATTGAGGATCAATTTGTTGACCTGGCGACATGGCAAGGCGTATCCATTTCAGAGTTTTGCGAGGTTGTGGTTGGATGGTTTCTCTGTCTTTGCAGCATTTAACGTGCGTGGAATTGGGCACAACAGATGAGCCAGAAGAGGACCTGTTGGTAACATCCCAAACATTGCCCAGGTCCTGTGGCTCCAGCTGAAGCTCTGGTCCTTACACAGTCCCTTAGTGTTGTATTTATTGTATTTATCGTGTTCCTCCTTGCCCGCACAGGGCAGCTCAACCATCTGAAAGGGGTCTACGTTGCACGGCCTTTTCCTTGTGCTGGAGGGTCCATGCCATCTCATGGCAACGTAGGAATATGTGGCCTTCACTTAACAGAGTTAAACAGCAATCAAGAAGAAATGACTTTGATGAGATACCTTCTGTGGGCTTCTTCCTCCTGGACATGCAGTTGTATTAACACTCCCTCCCAGTCCCTTCTCCCCTCTACTGCTGGAAAATGCCGTTGCAAAGGAGTACATGCTATAGAGGTACCACCAACGTATGCACCCTTCTCGAGGAGGCGCAGCAGCAGGACAGTGATGGTGGTGGGGTTGTGATGCGGTTGACAGTCCACCTCCAGCACCGGCGCTGATGGCAGCGATTGTGGTGCCATGCTCTGCCCTCGCCAGAACAAAAATCCCTGCCAAGAACAGGTGGAAGCAGATGCTCTTAAGCTGAAGGTGAGTCCTCCAAAACCCAAGGATACCCATTTGCAGACACAGAAGGAGTCACGCTAACAGTTCACCAACTTTTTTGTCTACTGCAAGGTAAGCATGAATCAAAAAAACACTTGCTGCCCAAGTTTTACAGATTTATTTCTCCCCCTGCTCCTCATTTAGCAAACCAAGACTGTTAAAACTCAGGGAAATATTTCACGAAGCTCTTGTTTCGTAGTGATTGAGTTGGTGTTGCCCTTGAGTAAAAATGACAGATGAGGGAGATCAGGAATGGCCTAGGAAGGGTGAAGCTGTTTTGCCATCTAGCTTTGTGAGCTACGGGATATCCAGCCTTGCCAAAGCAGAGGGGATGGGGGAGATTAACCGTGGTCTTCATCAACAGTCATCTGGTTATTAATGTTCCTTAAGACCAGCGGAAGTTTTGCAGCAAGCGCTGTACAGTATCAGTAGCAGAAAATCACAAGCGGTGATTTTCTCTTGACAGTAAAAGCAAAATCTGTAGAAACAAAAGAGTCTGCTCTTTTAAACTCTGGGCACCAAAATAATGAGGACTTTTCGTTTGCTTGCTCAGTTGCTTTTATTATAGGTGACTTGACACTCTGCATAACAAGGAACATGCTCAGCGGAATGAGCCGTATTTTCAGATATGGAAGAATTTTTTGGATAAATGTCATCCTTCCTCCCGTCTCTCTGGTTTCCTCCAGGCTTATAGCTCAATAGCTCTGGGCTGCCAGAAGAGCTGGTGAAGGCACCCAGCCCTTGGTCAGACCTTGCATTCTGCCAACTGCCAGCACCCTCCATTCCCAGGAATTCCACTGTCTGTAGCAGGATCATTTACCTTCAAAAAAACATACATCCTTCCTCTCAGCCCCAGCCTGACCTCACAGACAGCCCAGCCTCTCACCTCGTTGTTCCCTTCTGCAAATGACAACTCTGTGCATACCCTTTGGTTTGCTTCTCCCAGGTAATCTTCTTCTTCCTTTTGTATCCTTCTTACAAGCTCCCTTCTGTACACAGAGTAATGTCCCTGTGACAGTCCTCCCTCCGAAAGGGCTGATTTGATATTCTCCATGTATTCATCTCTTCAAAATAGAAAGGGCAGGAAAGACTTTTTTGGACTTTTTGTAAACGCTGTATTAAAACAGGCAGTGCTTCCTCTATTACATGCAAGATTTATCTATGTGAGGTTTTTATGTGCTTGCTTTGTATCTCTCCCCTCTTCTTATTCATGGTAGAAGGTTAGCCACCTGGGGGTATGGCACCAGACCCTTCCAATGCACGTGGTTGGTCTCCAGAGAGATATGGGAAGGCCTGTAACTAATAAGAACTTTTCTGTTGCAAGGATGAATTAGGTCTTGCTCTGGAGAGCAAGAAGCCGATGGCTGGCAGCTTCCTTGATCCAAAGCCTTGATCCAAAGTGATGGAAATCCTCAGCACTGTGACTCTAGTAATGTAGTGTCAATAGTTTACAACAATGAGTTTGGAGAGTACTTTGGGGAGCACCCACTTGGCTAGAATGTGAAGGGTGACTCTGAGAGTGGAGCTCCTCCTGTCATTTCTATGGACTTACACAGTTGGTGAGAAGGCAGCTCACACCACCATGGACAGATGAGCAGCCATCAGAAACGTTCACCACAACAGCTTCTCCAAGAGACATGTTTTATTACTTGTGTTCATATCACATCCTATGACAGGTCAGTTTGGGGCTCTGACAATCTGCAAGTGCAGTAATTGTACTTTCTCCCCTTGATGATGATGACAAGGGTCACTTTTATCAAGAGGAGAGCACCAAATGCAGAGCCAGGACAGCTCTAGCATGTGAAGGGTGCTTGGGCTGCACCAAGAGGACACTTTCACGACTTTTTCACACTGGAAGTACCTTGGAAAGTGCAGAGAAACTGGTCAGAAGGAGAACTCATCATGCTGTGTGTGCTACCGCTAGGATGGAGGGTGAGTGTTCATCCAGTGTGGCACGACCAGGATGTCTGCTCTGGCCAGTAACACAGGACCGTCCTGCCTGCGGGTCTGTGCTACCTAAAGAGTTGAGATCTGCAGGAACCCAGGCAACCACATGGTCAGTCCTGCCCGAAAAACACCCAGCAGGGCTCTGGAAGGAATGAAAGTACAAAGTGACAATTGGGAGCTCAGTGGAAATCCGACTGCAATGGGGGGAGAAAGCCCTGGTGTTCTGAGAAGCATCAGGCATGAGGACTGAGTCATTTCCATGAGATAAACCAATATATAGACAGGCCCCATCTGATGTTGTTTCCTCTTCATATGCTACTGTACCCAGCTAAAACATACTGAAAACAAATAGCAGTTTCTTAATTAATGTTAATTGCTTTGCCTGGATGTATTTAATTTCCTGTTCAATCCTGTTCATTGGACAAACAAACTCTAACATTAATCTTTTCTTTTTATAGCAAATGTTCCTTTAAGTTCCTCAAACCATATTTGTGATATTGTGCAGAAAATGAAGAATCACGATGTTCACGGTGATTTACAGGGTTTTTTTCCCATTGCACATAGCTTAAGGTCACACATTACAAAGCAGAGTTACTTTCTTGTGGGACAGTTGTGAGTAGTGCAGGCTTTTGTCAGCGCTGGGAGCTGGTGGCCTCAACAGCAACCAGAACCTTCCTGAAACAGCCCTGGCTCAGGCAGGAGGTTGTAGCCAGAGATTTAGAAAAGCATTAACGAGCATCATGGATTAAATTTGTCTGGATGTTAGTGGGGCAAAAAGTCAATTTACAGTGATTTTCAAATGGCTCTGTGATAGACAAGCTGCGATTAAAGTGTCTGGCAACGAAACAGTGTCTTGGAGAAACTGAGGTGTGCAGCCAGAGAAAAAGAAAAGTTTCCTTTGTCTCAAGAGCAGAAAAGTCACCTCAAGTGATGAAGGTTTAATCCCTGCAGATGGTCTGAAGCCACAGCATCTTTATTCTCTTCTCACCAGCATCTGTCAAAAAGTTGTCATCGCTGCTTATGCCAAATGCCGGACAGGGAACAATTTGTGTAAAACCTGCTCAAGATAACAAGCTCGTTAATAGCTTATATTCTTTGTGAGCGGCCAAGGTACACTTAGCTGTGACAGTTTTCTTTCAGTGGGCCGGGGAGCTGCTATCAGCTCTGACAGGGCAGAGCGGGTGGAATGTGGGGAACAAAAGCCCCACAGAAAGGGAGCACTTTAGGTCTGGAGCGTGTCTGGCTTCCTCCGGCTTCCGAGAGGCCACATAGTGACGGGCCTTCGGTGAGATTCTTTACTCTAATTAATATTTCATTCTCAGAGCGAGTTTTAAGTTATCCCTTGAGAGAAGTTAAAGGTTTGCACATTTTGAGGCAAAGTAACGAGGCTGGTGAGCTTGAATTAAGAAAGTATGTTGAAAGGAGCTGTTACAGTCTTTAACCTTGGGCAAGGGACACGTAAACCATACGGTATTAGTGCACTTTTTTATTGTATAACTTGTTCTATGTCCTATTTTACAGGCTGGTCCAATAAATTTATACATAAATGCTGCTAGGAAACATTCACCCCTTCTTCCCTTTCTACCTCCTCTGGACCGAGGCATCTGATATTCCATATTCTGTGGAGGTGTTTGTTTTCCAAACCAACCCACCAAATATATTTTATGACAGCAATAAAATAAAGTGGCTATGTGGCTGGAACTGCTGAGTTCAGCAAAGAAAGTGGAAAAAAAAATGGCCAGTGGAGGAGAGTTTCTGCTGCCAGCACGTGCAGGGAGGCTAGATAAAGCAGGCTGGTGGTCACCCAGCCTCCACGGTGAAGAACAGTGCAACAGATGTGTGTTGGGCTGCACAGATGTTGGCGCAATGGGCACGGCAATAACTGAACCACATGAGTCGTTCACAGCCAGATTAAACCCACCTGAGGAGCTCAAGGATGAAACTGTGCCACTCATCACGGCCCTCAGCTTTTTGGTTCCCTATCCAAGGAAAAAAGAAAGGCTGCTTACTGGCAAAGCAGGCAACTTCCCCAGTGAGCCACTGGCCAACCTGGGCATACCCTACAGCGCCCCAGAGCCTGCTCGAGGCCGGCCAAGGGGACGTGCATTGGCTGCAGAGGGAAGTGTCTCCCCGGGGCTGAGCCAGAGGGTGGCCCTGCAGCCCAGGATGGTTGGAGCCATCAGGTGGCTACGGCACCGCGTCGAAGCCCAGCGGCTCCATCCAGCATTTTGTCATTCTCTTCGCCAGGGGTTACTGCGGGGCAGCAGTTCTCTTAATCCAGCTGTAATTCCTCAGGATACAGCTTGCTCGCGAGAGCAAAGTAATTACTGATCTCAGACTTGTAAACTGGAGGTACAGTAAGAAAAATGATGCCACTATGTGTTGAGTGGTTTACCTACGAGCTTATCAGGTGCAGCTTGAAGAAAGCCCTCCCTGGCTGCGCACAGAGAGAGAGAGAGGCACTTAATCCATCTAATGGCTCCCATGACATTGATATAGCATCTCTTTCATTGTTGTGTTAAGGACCTCTTGAGCGTTCTGCTCATGCATCACTGGATGACATTATCCTGGCGTGTGATGGCTGCACACAGGTTACAAGCGATGCTGTGGTGTCCCAGGGGAAACCAGTTAAAGTATTGTCCGTTCACCAGGGCAAAGCCCGGACCCTGCAGAGAATCCCTTGCTCACGTTATTTGCCCAGTTCGCTGCAGTGGTGGCACCTCACTTGCATGAAGTGTCTCACCTTCACACACTGAGTAGCGCTGCACCTTCTGCTTGGAGAAGTTCTGCAAGATGTTCCTACACAGCAGCATCTTTTTTGTCCAGCCCACCAGCAAACGAGGGGCAGTATTGGCCTGCTGGAGCTGGGGTACATGGTGGTGCTATGAAAGAAAGAAAAAGGGCAGAGAAGGAAGGAAGGAAAGGAATTTGGGGGGTCAGGGACTTCTCAGTAGATCTTTGAGTAGCACCACATTAAAGAGGAATCCAGCTCTGGGAAAGGGCTATTTGTTTCACAGCACAAATGCAGGGAAAATAAATCCTCTCTGAGATAGATGGGCCCTGTAGTGTAAACCGGACCAAGAATGAAGATGTGTGGGAGGGACTACGCCAATGGCCTTGTGCTCTGGTTATGCTGAAGAAACCACCACACAGACCTTGTTCTACCTTCCTGACTGAACCATTGCCAGTAACAGACCCTGTACACCCACGTGCTCCTCACAGAGGACCGCACCACAGGTCTTTGTGAAGTGACATCAGGTTTTGCATGGCCTGGAAGCAGCGTCTGCAGAAGAGCTGTGGTCACAGCAGGGGTCTCGCCCGTGGTGCCCACTGCCCTCTCTCAGCCTTCGGCGAGAAAGGAGTGACGGACACCACCACAGTACGGGCATGAGGCTGGCACACAGGCCAGAGCAAGGACCTCAACCAAGGATGCCCTGGTGACCTCAGGAAGATGGGGTGCACAGTATTTCTCTTGAGCTGCCAAAGAAAGCTTTTTAAATAGTAAACGAAGGAGTAGTGTAAACACAAAGCCTTTTAACACGTGCCTCCTTGTCACCTAAGTGACTGCTGGATTAATTTGATGGAGCTGAAGGTGAGAGGAAGGCTCATGGTCTGCAAACACCCACCAGTGTGCGAAGGGGGAGCCATGGGGCGAGCCCAGCCTGGGCTGGCAGCGAGAGGCTCTGACGTGCCTTGCTCCCAGAAGCGCACCATGGAGCTAAATGTTTAGTAAATACAGTGAGCTGAGGGAAAGAAGTATGCAAAGTTTGACAGAAGAATGACCTAAAAATGGGCCTCAAAAGTGCATCTTCCCAGCAGACTGGAAACAGAAGGAAATCTAATTAATTATAATTATTACACTTTTAAGAGAAGAGGAGAAGCAGACTTTCTCTCACGATACACAGAGAACAACTTCAAAACTGTTTACACAAATGCTGTGAATTCTGCGGGGTTGGTACTACAAATCCATGTCAGATGTTAATGGAAAGAACGGCGTTTGTAGTGCAAGATGGCACCGCGCCACTGTTTTAAGTAACAAACAGGGTCTCTGCAGCGCAGTCAGAGCCTGCCCCAACCAGAGATGAAAGATGAACGTAGGGTCTGCGAGCCCAACATGGGGCTGTGCCAAATGTCCATCTTTGAATGAGTCTTTTCAGTTTAAAGATAGAAACGGTAGAAACACAAATCTTGTTCGTAACGGTTTACCAAGAGCAGCGTCTCTGCACACACACATACAGAAATTACCTCCCGGGCAACGGCATCCCTTGCATATTGGGCAGTAGATTTATCAATTTCCAGTTGCCGGTCACTGTAAAAGTAAAACGTAAAGTGCGCTTATTGTCCCTCCTGCAGGTAGCTCCACACTGGCAAAAAAAGAAAAAGAAATAAGAAGTATTTCAGCCATTTCTTCAGAAGTGCCCAACGCAGCACCCGTTAAGCAGAGTGAGACTACCCGAGGGTATTCCATCTCCTCAGCCAACTTGGCAGGAGAAAACATGGACACGCCGTGGCCTCTTCAGATGGCTGTGGGGCGGCAAAGTGTGCCCGTGCCGGGAGCGGAGCCGGGCAGGCGGGAGCAGCAGGATCTGCACAGCTCATCCTGGAGGCAAGGTCTGGGGCAGCTCTCGCCAAGCACCGCGGAAGGGCAGAGGGGGCTACCAGACTAGTGACATGCCGACAGCAATTGCACGGGTTGTATTTTCAGTGCGAGATACTGTAAGGAAAAGGAAAAGTTACTTTTTCCTCTCACTGGCACCCAAACAGCTCTCCCTCCTGCTTGCTGGAGGCCTGCTGGGGCACTGGAGAGACAACGAGTCTGTGCCAGGTGCCCTGTCTCCCTGCTGTCAGCACCAGGCTGCTGCCCTGATGGGAAGCACCGAGCCGGAGGGTAAGCTGGGCCGCCCCCGCTCATTTTGCTGTCTACGCTCTAGTTTTTATATGATGTTTGTGTAGGATAAGAACTTGTCAAATGCAGAGCCCTCTGGAGTCTGTCCAAGCAGGGGTGGAGGAGCTGCCTGGAAGTAGTGCTAACCGCCCAGGGTCAGCAGTTCATCTGCCAAGACGCAGACACTGTTCCACTTCTACCAACCACATGTGGATTCTACCCCACCAGGTGTGGTGGAGCGCCAGGATGGAGCTACACACCCCACCAGTGGGTGCAGAAGCGTGTGACTGAGACAGATGGACGATTTGGGGGCACAGAGGAAGGGGAAAATCCACACAGGCAAAGGAAGCACTAACAATTTGGGAAACAGGCAAGAGATTTGGAATGACTGGACAGAATCACGGACTCGGGAATCATTTCTAACAAGCCACTGCATGTTTGAGAGAAGACGAGAAGACTGAAAAAGCCAAGGTAAACCAGGAGGAGAATGGCAGGAAGCTCCTGGTAAGGAAGGCCAACAAGGCAGACCTGTCTGGAGTGTCACCATGGAATTACCCGAGAGGCAGCACGTGGGGGATGTTGGCAGCACTGGCCTCAGACTTTACTACAGGCTATGGATAAGGAAGGCTCAGAAATGCTTTGGGAAGCGTAAAGACACTGTTCAAACTCCTGGTGGCCACGCTGCATGTGTTGGAAACCACATTGCCCAGCAATTGAAGCTGCCCATCTGGCTGTGGTTTGGAGGTGTCTGGTAGCCCAGGCCAGGCTCGAGCCCTGAGTGTCCCTCAGCAGGAAGAGGGGCTGCCCTGCCTGGGGACCGCCCTGGGACTTTGCAGCAGCTACGCTCCGTCACCACGTATTTCTGAGGGTGTTCTCTGCACGGAGTGACCCCATGGTGGTCGCCTCGGGCTGCTGGGACACCGCAAGGAGTCACTGGGTGCCCTCACAGGCTGCAATAAACCCGTTAAACGAGGGCCTCCGGGGGTGCCAGGCGTTTTACTGCAACAGGGACTATTTTACAGGCTGTGGCTGTTTCTGAACTGTGGACTCCCCCAGCTGGTGTACGCCTGTATTACCATCGGACACCCTCCCTCCAGTCCAAAACGTCTCTGAGGACACACTGCAAGATCAACCTCAAAGACTCACCAGCCTTTGGGGACGTCCGGTCAGTCGGAAGCCGGAGGGGACATCTGCAGGATGCTGCAATGGCGTGGCCCACCAACGTGAGCAGGGCAGTGCCACCACTGTCTCGTCTGTCCTTTGGGAAGGGGAAAAAGATCATCGTGTGCTCACAGATGCTTGGTGGGGCCTGTCTCTTGACGTCTGAGCACTGTGGGATGCTGGATGGGAATGTGGGAAGAGCCAGACCCCCAGCAGCTGGTTTCTCTATTGACATCCATGAGGGAAAATATCACACTCAGATGGCTTTGAAGCGCGACTCCAGAGAACACAGCCCCAACGCCTGGCCTGTGCCACACGTTTCAGGTCACTTGCACACTCTTCTGGGCTTTGTACATGAGATTCTCTGTACGTAACAGGTCAGTGGCCATCCCTGATGGAGCCGAAAGCCTTTCTAACACACAGGAGCATCAGGAACACTGCTGACGGCATAAACAGGAAGGCAGCGTGTACCAAAGAAATTGGGTAGCAGCACCCACCCTCGCGTGGTGTTAAATAAGCTGGTGGTGAAAAGTGACGGTCATCACTGCTGTGGTGATGCGAGGGGCTAGGCCAAAACGGGGATTTACAGCCAGCCAAGGTGGTGTTCCTCATCCACTCCACGTTCATGCAGGCATCAACCTGCTTTAACAGCTCTTGGAGACAGAGGTTGCCAAGAGCTGAAACAACTCTCCAAAAGGAAAATGAAACCCTGCCCGTTTTGGCTCCAGGGGACCCTCTCCCCAGCTCGGTGAGCCGATGCAAGATGCTTGCTGGGAACACGCTGGCAGGAGTGGGAAGGTGGGGATGTGGGGATGCAGGCAGGACACATTCCTGCTGGCAGTGGGTTCCCCACTCCTGGAGGAGAAAGGTGGGATCTAGGTGGGACTGGGAGCTCGCTTAGTGGGAGCACCATCTATCGGAAGCGCTACTGGTTTTGCCTGTGACTTCGCAAGGAGGTAATGGCCAAGTCCTCTGCTGGACGGCAGAGAGGACCAATCTTCTGCCACCCACAGGAACATTCCCATACATACCTGCCATGTTGTCCTTGGCCAAAAGCTTACCCTTGGCTGGCAGTAACTTCCCAGCCTTCCCTCAGATCCCTCAATCTGCCTTGCAGAAGCCTTCCTCTGGGTGACACTGTCTTCATCCACTGACCACGTGTGACCACCGCCTCCTGGTTTGAGAGCTGACATTGTCTAACTGGGATCAGGTTTGCAGTGCCTCATACCGCACACAATACCAGCAACCACCTCTCCCGTACCCACCCGGCCTTTGTGTTTCCCACTGTGCGTCACTGAGAGCCAGGACAGACACACAGGAAGCAATCCCTCAACAGCACGCGTGGCCTTACGGAATTACTTACAGTGCAGCTTCATCAAAAAGGCAACCTGTTTGCAGAGACGTGGCCAGTGAAAAGATCCATGTTGTCCCATTGTGACATTGTCGTCTAGTAGCCAAATACAACGTGAGTGGCGTTCGAGGTCACATCACGCTTACTTCTAGGTAGAGGACTCTGCAACAGGAACCTCAGGGCTGCGGGGCCTGTCAGAGGGGTAATAGGTACCTCTGTGCTGGCTGCAGCTGGCTTGTGTCACCACCGGCAGTGTGGCCGAGGGCTAGGAAGTACCTTAGGTGTGGTGATGTGACCAGGCTTCTGTCAGGAAGGAGAACCGCAGGAGCAGTTGGACACATCTGTGGGTATCAGCCTTTGGAGAATGGCCCCAGGGACAGGAGGGTCAAGCCAGAGAAACGGCCCGAGGTAAATGGTGAAATATCTGATGTTTCAGTGTCTGACAAGAAGGGGGAAAGCCTGTAGCACCCGGTGACCTCCAAGATGGAGGAAGGAGAGGGAAACGAGCGCGCTTGCTTGTCCAAGGGAGGTGGATGATGAGAGCAGTGCCGGGCGGCGGGCAGACATGTCTAGGTGGACCATGGGCTATCTTACCAGGACACTCCATGCCGTGCCAGATTAGTGAAGACTTCTTGCGGTGCTACAGCAAGCAGAAGTCTCAGCGAGGGTTTTGGGGAGCAGGGGGGGCACTGGCTTAGCACCCTGTGGTGTGCTCACCAAGCTCCTGAGGAGCAGCCTCAGGGGGAGAAGAGGATCCCTGCCTGCTCTTCCCCCCCACCACGGGGGACCCCCAGCTGCCTCTGTCCCCCCCCCAGCCCAGCATCACCCCACAGCCGCCTCTGCCCCCCAGCCCAGCATCACGGCTTCCTCTGTCCCCCCCCAGCCTAGCATCACCCTGCGCCGACCCCACAAAAACGCCAGGCCCAGGCGGTTGTGTACAAAACCTGAAATAGTTTACTTTGCTTTCTTTTTTTTTTTCTTCTTTTTTTTCTTTTTTTAAACTTTGCTCTAGGTTTACTTAGATTTCGTGAACTCGATACAAGAGCATTTGATATGAACCGGTAAATAAAACACCGTCATAGATAGATAGCCACGATAAACTTTGTTAGAAATGTACATGTCGCGAAAAAATAA
>VXAK01010650.1:69173-79822 GCA_013399435.1 Arenaria interpres | reverse complement strand
CGCCTCCTTCCCCGGGACCCCCCCAGGCCACCCTGCAGCCAGCCCTCCCCCTGCCCAGCACCCCTCCAGCGCGGGGCTCTCCCCCAGACACCAGGCAGGGCTCCACAGGGACCCGGCACCACTGTGGCTGGGGCACGTCCCTCACCCGCACCCAGGGACATGTCCCTCTGAGCGCACCCTGCTCGAGGTGGAGGCTCATCTCATCTCTTCTCCGCTGGGGACCCCTCATCTCATCCCTTCTCCTGCCTCCACGGTGCCAGCCCTGCCGCCCTGTGCCTGGCCGGGGTGACAGCCAGAACCCAGCCAGGCCAGCCCCGTCCCACTCCTCAGCGCCTCCCGGGCTCCTTGCATCAGTCAGGCTGTCACCAGGCTCCCCCAGGCTCCCCAGGGACGTCTGGGCACTTCTGTGCTATCCCCAAAGAACAACCTGCGGCACAGGGACACTGAGCTCACATCCCACCACGAGTCCTGGCCTAAGCACTGCTCCGAGGACGCCTGATCTCTTGCCCACCACACTGAGACCAACCCACCTACCGCTGCAGCTCCACATTTCTTCTTGCCCTCTCTCCCCTCAGCTCTAGAGACCACCTGCATCCAGACACCGAAAAGACACACACACACATACACACACTTCACACACACACTTCCTACACACACACACACACACTTCCTACGCATACACAGACACACACTTCCTACAGATTCAGGCCAGCACCAAGGCACTATTACACACCTAGAGTGGACAACCTTCCCTGACCCAATGAGAGGACACCACCATCACGAGCCCAGCCCCTTGCTCACGAGCTGTGCGGTTCAGTGAGGTCTGTGTTCCCTGCATACTGGTCCTGGGACTGGCGTGGCTACCACCTTATGGCCAGAATCTCGCCTGGTCGCCAAGGCACCTGGCACCGCTGGGCACAACACAAAACGTGCAGGCTCTTCTCTTCCCATCATACTGCTGTTGGTGACTCTTGTGCGGTACCTGCAGAGGCTCAGCTCCTCTCCGCTCTTCCCATCTGCACTCTGTGTCTTAAAGACCACAACAGTGTGGGTGACACTTTCCATGGGAAGTTTCCTCATTTCTCATCCTTTCGCCTCACTCTGTAAGACTGAGACCGTCTCTGAGGAGGTCCCTAATTCTGCTTCATCCCACCATCTCCTTCCACAGTCCCTTCATGCCCAGTGATGCATGATCTGGTAGTCCCTGGGCTCAGGACTCTCCAGTGCTCAATGCAGAGAGATGCCCTGAAGTCTCCTTGGTGCCCCCAGCTGTCCCAAGACCCTGCACAGGAGGCCCTGAAAGTGCTCTGCTGCCTACAAGGCCAGCCACTCACTTCCTTGGCACATGGCTCCTTCCCTCCTTTGAGGGCTGAGCTACACCACGCACAAGGTGTGATCCACATTCCTGGTCAGGCTCCCTTCACGATGCCCTGACTGGGCCGCCCAGCTCACCGGACAGACCAGGCTCCAGCTCCATTCAGCACTCTTCTTCCCATCACATCTTGCACTGGCTTGAGCCTGTTTCACTAATGCCACCATTTCACCACAAAGACACAATTCCAGGCAAATATGTTCATTCCTCTCCGGTTCTGCAGCCAGGCACAGGTGTTACCAGCTCCTGGAAGGACCCCAGCACCCACCATGGGCTACACATGTCCTCCTGCATGGCCCACTCAAGCTGCTCTGATGTTTTACTGCAGGACACCATACACTACCTCTACTTTTCTCTGCTCAAACATAGGGGAATGAAGGAGACATCTGCCACATTGCCTCACATCAGAGCCTCTCCCACTGGGATTGACACTTTATCTTCACAGTGCCGGTCCCACACCCTGCCTCTGTCATGCTTTCTGAGCAACATTCAAGCAGAGAATAGGAGATCCTAGTCCAGAACTTCAGGACGGCCTCAGCTTTCCCTACAGCAGACAACAAGCGACCTCTTCGTCTCTCTTGGCTTTGGTTGTGTGGCTGTGTTTGACATTCCTCTGCTCCCTTGTGGCAACTCTCAAGACAAGTTTGCGGGTTTGCTGCTCTACACCCATCAGGTAGGATGTCCTCAACGCACATCATGTCAGCATTGGTGTACAGCCACCACCCAACCACAGCAGTGCCTGAGCTACCCTGGGCAGAACAGCCTTCACGGACACATCTTCCCCTGGACAAGGCTTCACCAGACTGGCTGGACTGTGACGTGACCACTGGAGGTGTTCCTCAGGAGTACTTCCTACATGGGATGCCTCACACCCTGGAACAAACAGCCCAGTAGCCTATTTGGGCCCACAGTGCCAGCACAGCTAAGGCCACAGGCCCCATCTCCAACCAGACCTGACCTGCCAAAGCACCTCCACATGCCTGCGACAGACACAACACGTGAGGGCCCTGCAAAAGGCATGGATTACACAACCAATTCACCCTTCCCCATTCCTACACCATAACCCCAGGCGTTTCCTGGTACCTTTGGCGGAGGCATTGTTCTGCGAGGATGATGAGGGTCTCCTCTGTGTGAGGAAAACACCGGGTGCCATCGGCTGCGATCCCCTGTTAGGCTGGGCGACCCCAAAGGTGCTGGCCCCCGCGGTGTACTCGTGATCTGTGAGGCTGCTGGCATGTGACTCCAGCTTCGGCTCTGGCGAGCTGCCCTCCTGAGCCGGTTTGTTCGCGTTGTTGGTTGACAGCTTCTTTTTGGTATTTTTTTTCTTCTTGCCTTTTTGTTCCTCCTTTAAAATGACAAACATGAAGCTCAGATTAATCCCCAGAAGACCTTTAGCTACGGCAAGGGCCAGCGGCGTTGCTCAGGGTCCTGATACAAGGAAAACCCATGGAGTTTGCCATGTGCAAACTGCTCAGGGTCTTTTTCCGACACCATCTCGCTCACAGCTCTCTGCTGCACGCACACCTTTGCCTTTCTTGCATCTACGTCTGTGCTTTGTGCAGAGCCTCCTGGTCTGTTAACTCTGCGCTCACTGCGGCGAGGGGCAGCCAGCCGGGACCAAACTGACCCTGCCATGGGACACCAGTGGGGTTTGGCGTGAACAAACCTTTCGATGCTCCACAAAAACTGGCACCTCCTATCTTCAGGTGTCTTCATATACTTCCACAATAGCATGGGGGATATTAAACATCCCACTGATTCACAGACTCTGCCTCTTGCTAGGACACACATGGTGTCTCTTGGCCTGTAACTGCACTTTACCCACCATGAGAACGGTGGTCTGTCACCATCCTGATGCCCTTGCCTGCCTTCTGTCTGCTTTTGGATGAAACCTTGCTACCGTCCTTAGAGCTCCTCTACTCAACTGTATGCATCACAGACATCCAGTGCCACCAAAACCTGCACCTCCAGCAGCTCGCCAAGGTGTCTCGCCAACCTTGCTCCAACAGCCCTTGTCACCTTCGTGCCTCACGGTGTCACATTTGTGGGCCTATGTGTGTTATGCACTTACCATCTATCTGACCTCTCCAGAGACCAGACACTTATCAACACCCAAAGTGCCTCAGTACCTTTGCTGAACTGACCCAACAATTCACCAAACCTTTGGAAGTAAATCCCTATGGTTCCCAGCAGCCGATTTCCACAGACGAGCCAATCACACCAGTCAGACTCTCCAATACACATCAATATGGTTCATGCACACTCCTTTTGGGCAGCCTCCTTCTGTCCTAGCCCGGCGGCTACGCTCACTCACTCGTACTCTACGCTTCCGATGCATTGCCTGCGCTGTGCCGCGGCATTGTCAGACACGCTGCGACACTAATGGACTGTCATCCCATTTATTTCCCCTGAGACTGCTGAGCCTTGTGTCACTGGCACGAACAAAGACTGAGGAGGACTGGCACTGCACTGCTCTTTGGGCATGACTCTGCTGCTGGGGAAAAAGGGCTTTCATCCTGACAGTAACTTCTCAAGCAACCTCACCTGCTGTGACAACTTCGCGGCAGCGGCGGCGAGTCCGGTTTCAATGGAGGCGACTCTCGTGCCCTCTCGCACAGGTCTGTCTTGTCGAGGCACCGAGGGGCCGACTCGTGCTACAAGGAAAGCAGATGCAGGTGAGACGTTGAGAACATGCCCGTGTGAGCACCAAAACCACATACCGGATAGCGAGGCTCTGCCCCCCTGAGCCTCTGCCCTTCCTTCCCCAGGACAAGTCCTCCAGCCACAGTGGCTTGGGAAGAAGGTGCCAATGTAGATGTAACAGAGATGAGCAACTTCACTGGCAGCTGCAGCCACCTGAAGGCAAAGTCAAGGGAGGTTTCTGCCCACACTACAGAGATGTGTGACGCCAGCATCACTTCAAAATGGACAGTGTTCACCGCCCCATCAGCTAGGGGTGACCATGCAGTGCCACTGCATGATGAAGCTGATGAGACATGGGCTGCTTGTCACACACACAAGCCACGGAGACTCCCCTGTTAGTGGGACTCATCAAAGGAGTCTGAGGACACCCTGGCCTGTCACTGCCTCTGGTGAGCTGCAACAAAAACACCCTCGCAGACCACCAGCTTTGGCTGAACGTGAAGGAGACAATTCCCACACTCTCTTATTTCTCTTTACACTGTCAACACCTAAAAGCTGTGGCTACTCAGCTGTCTGGGGTTTCACTGTTATACCAGTGCTAAGGTGGCCAACAATTGTTCCATCACCAAGAGTGTGAAGAAAAATAAACCCACAACCCATCCAGGAATGACTTTTTCCTGCCATCTGCTTGATGGAGGAAGGCTAACACTGCTCAGCATGAGTCCCGGCGCATGATACCACCTCCCACTGCGTTGGAAAGGATTTATCCTTCACATGATAAAGAAATTGCTAGTTGCGGTCTTACAATTTCCACACTCATTGAAAAATGGTTGTTTTTTTAGGCACCTGCATGACTTAGCCTGAGTCTGGGCAGCACAGACCATATGGACTTACCCGTTGGACTGTAAGGGGCATCATCTGAGCTTTTCCTTTTCTTTGATCGGGATTTGAATACTGGATTATCTTCATCTGATTCCAGAGAAGGGTAAACTACAGTAGGAAACAAAGACAATAATCTCAGTGTAGGAAACAGCTCTAGCCTGCACAGAGGCCCACTTACAGCTGCGGTCACTACAGCATCACAGCTAGAACAGCAAGGTCCCCAGAGGTACCACTGAGTGGTGGCACAGCTGCAATGCTCAGTGGGCTTTGTCCTGCTCTCATCCACAACCTACACTTAGGAGCTGCCATCATGAAACTGTCACGGGCTACTTTTAGGATACACAGTGAAACTTCTCAGGAAAAATTAGTCTTCCTCCTGTTTATGGAGTGGCAGCACAGCTAGAACAGATGGGAACAGGTTTTGATATCCCAAGCTAAACTGGTACTGGAGACACATCAGTCAACTGCTCTATTCAGCACCTACCTTCCTGGCTTCTGTGACTCCCGCATTTACACAGAGAGAAATTACACAGTGCTGTTTACACAGACCTTGAATACTGCTTTCCTTGACCTAGTTATATCCGAAAGATAGAATCACAGAATCATAGAGTGGTTTGGGTTGGAAGGGACCTTAAAGCCCACACCGTCCCACCCCCTGCCCTGGGCAGGGACACCTCCCACCAGACCAGGTTGCTCCAAGCCCCCTCCAACCCGGCCTTGAACCCCTCCAGGGATGGGGCAGCCACAGCTTCTCTGGGCAACCCGGGCCAGGCTCTCACCACTCTCACAGCAAAGAATTTCTTCCCCAGATCTCATCTAAATCTCCGCTCTTTCAGTTTAAAACAATTCCTCCTTGTTCTATGGCTCCACTCCCTTTCCTGGAGCCCTTGTAGGAACTGGAAGGTGCTTTAAAGTCTACCCAGAGCCTTCTCTTCTACTGAACAACCCCAACAATGTGAGAGGAACGCGAACCATTATACCAAAGGACCCTTCAGAAGCCTCTGGAATAAATGCCAACTTATCTGTCTAAATTCTGTCCCAGCCTCTACCATGTGTTTTTTCATGAGTCTGATTTTCTTGCCAGTTGCCACTTGTTACATCATGGTGATTTTGGCATTATCCTGGCATTTGACCACTGACACTAGAAGTCTGCTGCTCAGATGTGGCACAAACAGAGCCTCTGGAAACCAAGGCTGCTCACAGCAAAGACTCTCCATTTGCTGGCAGCATGGACACATAATGAGCAAATCCACCCCTCGGTAGAGCGGTGGCATCTGTCTGTGAACCACAGCCCTGCCCAACACCTTCACAGAGCTGCCCTTTCCCAAAGCACATCCCAGCAGTATCGCTGCATCCCAGCACCTGGAGTGCACCCTCAATGGCTGGGCAGCCTCTTATGCAACATGTCACCACAACTATGTTCTGCCTTGGCATTTCTGTTAGTAACATGACAAAACACACTCCACTTCTCCAACCACAACAGATGATTTCTGAAGGCCACACTTGCCAGGGAGACTTCAGCGCACACACAGACTCTCCTGTTATGCAGCATAAACCTCTACCAACTTCTCACCCTCCTTGGGACTTCAGGCTTTCCAGTCGCTATCAGTCTTCATGTGATAACTTTTCCTTTCCTCGCTACTGATATTCAAAAATGCTCCTGCAGATTATTATGGCAGAACTGATATAACTGGGTTTGTGCCCATCTCTCCTTCAGCTGCTTGCATTCTCTGCCAACACTCAAAATACCACCGGATCCCTTTTCCAAGTACAAATTCAACTCCTTACTCATCTTAGCTAGATATTTTATTGCTGTTGTGCAGACAAGGACATTTCTGTTACAAGTACCAGTACCTGATGTGTTTCTGGGACAGGTTCCTGTTTCTTGGCTGACTGCTGCAGTTGTGGTGGGCTTCCACGCCTCTTAACATCTTCTGACCATGACATGACTCAAATACAGTCTACCTGGATGGCCAAATCACCACCGGCTCAGCAGTCAGTCTACCTATCACACAGTGGTTGCTTCATTTTGCCCTGCAGATCTCTTGTTATCTGCACTCCTCCTCTCCCAGATACCCAGAGGATTTCAATGTGACACAAAGCGAGCAAGCGCATCATGAGAAACGTGGGGGTATTTACAAACATGCATAAATACGTCCATGCACACCCAGGCACACACCCACACTGTGTTCTCTGCACTTACCGTAATCGGAATCTTTAAAACAGGCATCTAAGTGGTCTTGATCTTCATCGTAGTCTTCGATGTCAATACTGTTCTTTGTGCTTTTCTTTAGTAACCTTTTGCCGGCATTTTTGTTGCTGCTACCACCCGTTTTTTTAGAGTTTTGTGTGGAGATGGAGTTGTTCTTCGCCTGATTGGTGCTCCATGAGGTCTGGAGGCAGGACTCCGAGGCCTGAAGGTTTGCCATGGATAGCATGCCCTGGATGGCTTCCTGCGTGCTGGGCGAGGCGGGCGGCTGACTGCAGGGAGACAGTGAGAAATACAGGAGTTATTAGTGAGTCCAGGAAAACACGAACCCCTCACTAACAGTTGACTCCATTCACTGCACAGTGTCCCTAGAAGAGATTTCCCGAATACTGTCCTTTGAGCAGCTGGGTGTGCCACCAGTGACACCAGTTATTTTTATGCCAATGGCAGTATATTAGCATATTAGATTTGGGGTTGCTGTCCCAGAAGTGATGGAGCTGTATGCCGCGGGGCAAGGCGCTTGATGGGCAGCTCCCTGGGGGCTGCTGTCACTGGTGGGCGAGGACAAGGGTCAGGTAACTTTTCAAAGCCCATAACTGCCTTCCCAACAATGCAGTGTCTCTACCACCAACTCTGAGGGCTTATGGGGCAGCGCTGGAGGGGAATGTTGAGGTGGGCTTCTGTTACATACATAGGCGGGAGCCCCTCTGCTATGGAGACAGGCTGAGAGAGTTAGGGGTGCTCAGCCTGGAGAAGAGAAGGCACCGGAGAGACCTTAGAGCAGCTTTCCAGTATTTGAAGGGGGCCTACAAGAAAGCTGAAGAAGGACTTTTTAGAAGAGCATGTGGCAATAGGACCTTGTCCTGTGGGTAAGGGCTTCAAACTGGAAGAGTGGAGATTTAGATGAGATCTGGGGAAGAAATTCTTTGCTGTGAGGGTGGTGGGACCCCGGCCCAGGTTGCCCAGAGAAGCTGTGGCTGCCCCATCCCTGGAGGGGTTCAAGGCCAGGTTGGAGGGGGCTTGGAGCAACCTGGTCTTGTGGGAGGTGTCCCTGCCCAGGGCAGGGGGTGGGACGGGATGGGCTTTAAGGTCCCTTCCAACCCAAACCATTCTGTGATTCTGTGATACTGCTAAGCAGGTAGAGAAAGAATTTGAACAACTGGAGGGAAGCTTGTGATCACAGGTCACAGTTCTCCCTGGGGACAGTCACCACTCTGGGATCTGCTGGAAGAGCACCATGGTAGGACACAAGCAATTCAAGAGATTTCTGCAGTGCATTGGGAGGGTTTCCTGATGTGGATGTGGGATGGATTGATTATGGGAGATGCTGGAGAGATACGGACTGGATGGGTGCACCTACAGGGTGGGTGGAAACCTTGATTTCATTGAACTTGCTTTTTGGCAGTTTATTGCCAGTTTTCAACAGGGACTGTGCGTCTACTACAGACAGAAATACATTCCCACAGAATAAGATGAGGCCAAATGATGTGTAAATTCTGACTGGCATGTACGCATAACAAGGTGGGAAAGCACCCTTCCCACCATATAGAAGAATGCAGAAGAATGATAATCTCATCAGAGAACACCAGACATTAATTCTGCACTAGGCGGAACGCATCATCAAATATTTCCACAACTTCGGAGTCTGGGCAAATAGTGGAATGCCAAAAAAACTTGCTGTGGTAATGATTTTTTTAATGGTTATGCAATAGAATCCACTAACACACAGCATTTCCCAAGGAAATTAGCAGTACCACATAGCTTTCTCTGATTTGATCTTAATTTAATCCCCTTTAAACCATTACAGGACTCCGGATAGAGTAACGTACAAGACATAATGAGAGTTTCTGGGCACTAATTGCATTTATAAATAAGCTTGAAAATGAGGTAAGACTGGTGTTAGCAGTTAGCAACTCAACAAACAGAATAACATTGAAAAACTTATTTAGGGATGAGACACTTTAATTCCTCGTTATCATGCCAGATGCCTTAGCCTTCTCCCTGCCAAATGCATATTTTGCATCATCTATAAGAAATTAACATATTTTCTCTCGATTTTTTCCCCCAACCGTTTTTGCAAATGCTGGACTCTCAAAACACTGCAAACAGACCATCAAACACTGACCACTAAATGGGCAAATCAGAGAGGAACTGCCTTAAGCAACACAAGCTTCCACAAATAAATTGCGGAATATGATCAAAACCAGTGGTTCTGAGAGTGAAACCACAACCTGACCGTGTGGGTGAAATGTCTCACAGAGACCGAGCTGCACACGGGGCAAAGTGTTTCTCATTATGGCATGTGCTTGCCTGCACTTCCCTTAGAGGTATTTCAGCTTCCCAAGCCAAAAAAAAAATTCACAAAGAATCAGGAAGGAATTTTTAAGCTCTGTGAGGCCATATCCCCTTTCTGTAGCTTCAGCAGCGATTTAAAAAAATGCATTTATGAAAGTAAACTATCTGTGAGTTCCAATTATGACTTAAAAAACACGTAAAATGAGAGCGGGAGCAGGAGCACAGCAGCCAGTGCTGCTGCCCCCCATTCCCTCGGCAGCATCTGGCTGGCAAGGGCCCCTCCAGCACCCAGCACTGTGACCCTTGGTGACAGCAGAGATGCTGCTGCTGCTCTGCAAATCCCGCAGCCTCGCTCTCTTTTCCTCATGCTAAAAAATGGTGTTGTGGGTGAACAGAGAAAAGGACACTTTAACAAATTGGCTGGTAGCACTTTGTGCCCTTTGCGATGGGCTCCACCTCAGCGTTTTGCACGGCCTCCCTTTTCAGGATTTTATTGGTTCCTTTTACTCTTGCAAAGACAAGGACTCACCATTGAGAGATTATTCTACTGCAATAGCTCTTTGCTGCCCAGCAAGAATTTGCTGATTTTCAGCTATGTATAGTGCAGGAATCAGAGAATCATAGAATGGTTTGGGTTGGAAGGGACCTTCAAGACCATCCAGTCCCACCCCACATGCCCTGGGCAGGGACACCTCCCACCAGACCAGGTTGCTCCAAGGCCCCTCCAACCTGGCCTTGAACCCCTCCAGGGATGGGGCAGCCACAGCTGCTCTGGGCAACCTGGGCCAGGCTCTCACCACCCTCACAGCAAAGAATGTCTTCCTGAGATCTCACCTCAATCTCCCTTCTTTCAGGTTAAAACTCTTCCCCCTCCTCCTATGGCTCCCCTCCCTGATCCAGAGTCCCTCCCCAGCTTTCCTGGAGCCCCTTTAGGGGCTGGAAGGGGCTCTAAGGTCTCTCTGGAGCCTTTTCTTCTCCAGGCTGAAACCTCCAACTCTCTCAGCCTGTCCTCACAGCAGAAGGGCTCCACTTGCCATGCAGATGAGAAAGCCCCAACCTGCTCCTTACATTACTGCTGGGGTTCAGCAGCTCCAGCACTGGTCGGACAGGGCTCCAACATTCCCACTTGAGACCTGGCTCTCATGCCCACAGACCACTGTGTGAGCAAAGGAGACTCCATGCAGACCTACGGATTACCTGGAGTGTCCAGAATATACCTACATATATATCTATATAAAAATAAAAAAA
>VXAK01010650.1:0-69105 GCA_013399435.1 Arenaria interpres | reverse complement strand
AATATATATATATGTAAAAAAATATAATATATATAATTTTATATATATATATAAATACATACATAGGCTTACCCTTTTTCTGCCTTAAAAGTAAAGAAAGATGGCAATTGTTCTGTGAGTCAGACATGACCACATTGGCATTATGTTGCGACACAGCATGTTTGCGTATTGTGTTTCTTCCTTTTTTTTTTTTTTTCCGAAAAAAAAAGCATGTTAAGGCCATTTAAAAAGCCAAGCATAATTACGAAATGAAACATAGTAATTTCATTTATCGGGAGCTTTTTTCAATCAAGCTGCAACACACACTGCCAAAGCCTAATTGTTTATACAAGAGCCAAAATTGATATGACACATTCCCACTGAACTACCACACACACTGCAGTAATTCATGCGGAGTTTAGTTTGTGACTGCGCTTGCAACTTTGATTTCAGAAACCACAAAGTCTACAAATACACCGGGTACAGAGCCTGGGCTGAAGTGAGGGAAAATGAATGGCCCGAGTCCCACTCCATCGCTGAAGGGCAGTTTTAACCCATTGCAGGCAGCGAAAGACACCTCCCAAGTGAGGAAAAGTATCTTTGAGGACCATTTCTTTGACCTTTTTTTTCTGCTCCCCCCTGCACTTCTGCACATCATAAGCAGGTGGCAAATCATGTCGTAGATGAAACGGTTCGTTCTGTAAACCTGGCCAAGACAGATTTCTTTAATTCTTACAATGGTTGACAAATTTTCTTATTTGATACCAAATTTCAAGCATGGGAGCCATGTTATAGTGGCAACTCTACTCCCAGAGTTAGATACACCTAACTACCTGCCGACAAGTCTAATTACGTGCCAATATTTAAGTGTAAATTCAACACAAACACTAGTTCCACTACGCACCATGACAGGGAAGGGAAAAGGAATTCACAGGAACAGACAAGTGCCAATGCTATCTGCCAAGAGCAGATGCAGAGACGGGGCCAAATATCGAGAGATCAGGAAAATCTAGAACCACTGACCCACTTGAGCTCAGACAACAAAACCCACTCTATTTCCTGGGAGCTGCAGACGTACCAGTACCTCTCCCCACACCCTCCGCGGTCACAGGAGGTGAGTGGCTGTTTTGACCAACCACTCCTTGCAAGGGGGGCAGGCAGTAATGCAGGAAAACCAGGACTAAATCAAGATCAGATCTCTTCCCTAGAACTAGCAGCTTCGTCAAGATAAGCCTTCAAAGGATACATCACGAGTACGCTACTCGATTTTAAAATCATTGGCTTTTTTCATCCCCACCAGGAAGGAACAGAGAGCTCTTAGAGGAGACTCCGCACACACACCTCTGTTCAACACAGAGATGAGGATCCCCGTCACTGTCATAAACTCCACGAGTTGATGTGCAAAGGCAAGGCTGGCTCTCCCAGAGCTGCCTGGCACCACACAGCTGAGCACCCTGCATCCAGACAGTCTATATAATATGCTTTAATCTCCTGCAACCATCTAAGCTGTGAAAGAGAGAATTGCCGAATAAATTGAGGAAGGTTGAACCAGAAGATGTTTCTGGTTCAGCAACACCTCCTCCTTTAGATTTCTCTGTAGCTCTGTCACTGCACTGTAACCTTAAAAAGATTCCATTTTCTCTCTCAACATCAAAAAAAAACCTGTCTTTTTTTTTTTTTATAAACTGCCTGATAAAATTTGCTTCCATGATTTCACTCGATAACTTAGTCCACATGTTCCCCTTTGACCACGAGGCATATCTTTTGGAATTCTCAGTTATGACTTTTAGCTTTCCCAGGTTTAGGTAATACCCCTCTCTGAGGGGACCTTCTCATTCCACTTTAATGGGTCCTTTCAAAGTTGCAAACTGCCTTTTTCCTGGGTGACAGGCACCCAGCACCCAGTTTGGGCACAGCTGGGTGAGAAGGGGGTGAGAAGGTGATGAGAAGGACAGCACCAGTCTCTCCTTGTCCAGCCTGTTCTGAACTCTACCACCGCTCCTACAGCTACTTTTATCTCCTGCACAGGTCCTTGGGCAGACCCAGAGAAAGCAGGGAGGAAAAGGATGCCTTTGGGGTACCCCAGCAACCACTGAATGTGGTATCCAGCTTTACGACTCAAAGCAGGTTGGTTTTGCTGCTTTGCACGTATAAAATGGTGCAAGACACCTCTTGCCTCCATGCAACACCCGCTGTAGGAATCTGGAGTAGGATAAATGCTGCTTCCAGCAGCCAGCCTGGAGAAACATGTCCCGCCTGCCTGGTGAAGGAGGTTTTCAAACAAAGGCAGAGTGGAGATGGAACCAGCTTATTAAAATGTCAAACTAGAATAGCCTACCTGTCTTTTTCACATCATTTCACATCATTTCCCATCTCACCACCTCACCTTTCAGAGGACAATTACTTTGTTTGCACAACAGGAGTATCTAGAGGCTAGAAACTTCTGCCAGGAATTTACGAACAGCCCACAGCTTCCGAACCTACTGAGGCTGTGGTTGCTGTGGAGCAGTGGAGCGTGCTTAGGTGAATACCGCTGGTTTTCCACAGACAGGGGACAAATCACTCAGTTAAAACTGCAGCAGCAAAGATGCCTGAATCAGCAGACTGTTATGGAGAAAAGGGCGTAAGACAACGCAGTTCCTGTCTTCAGTGCCATTCTGTGCCTGGAAGCCATAGACATTGATATTCCCAAAACCTTTTCCCAGGCATTTGTTCCTAAGGTCTGGAACCTGGAGTTAAGCAAGACTACTCTGTATGTGAAGAGTGCCACGAGCTCCTTTCGAAACAACGTGTACTTCTATCCACTGATTGCTCTCTCAGTAGTCAAGGTCAGGCTTGTCCTGTAGAGAGTGGAGGTAGCGAACACACACATTTGTTTTGAGATGGGCCCAAGCAAAACCCTTGTCCCAGACAGGCCTGAGATAGAATCATAGAATCATAGAATCGCCTCGGTTGGAAGGGACCTTAGAGATCATCTCGTCCAACCACCAACCTAACTCTGACAAAAAAATAAATAAGAAATAAGCAATAAAAAAATCACTAAACCATATTCCTGAGGACCATGTCAGCCCATCTTTTGAACACCTCCAGGGATGGTGCCTCAACCACTTCCCTGGGCAACCTATTCCAATGCTGGATAACCCTTTCCGTGAAGAAATTTTTCCTAATATCCAATCTAAACCTCCCCTGGCGCAACTTGAGGCCATTTCCCCTTGTCCTATCTCCTGTGACCTGGGAGACGAGACCAACCCCCACCTCTCTACAACAACCCTTCAGGTAGTTATAGAGCACGATAAGGTCTCCCCTCAGCCTCCTCTTCTCCAGACTGAACAACCCCAGCTCCCTCAGCCTCTCCTCATAAGACTTACTCTCCGGACCCCTCACCAGCTTCGTTGCCCTTCTCTGGACCCGCTCCAGCGCCTCAATGTCTTTTTTGTGGTGAGGGGCCCAAAACTGGACACAAACTTGTGTCCAGATGCAGGATTTGAATCTAGGAACTATGTTTTCCAATTTTGCTTTTTTTTTTCACTGCTTATTGTTTGGATTACTAAAAGATCTAGTGTTGCACCTTATTAACCGTATTCCAAAACATCCAGTGTCGACTTCAGTGTCCACCTACAGTGATACCAGATGAAACACAGCCCAGCGCAGGCACACACGTCCAGAAGTACCCAGGAAAGAGTTTTGTTTTTCCCAAGCCATGTGTTTTGCTGGGAAGAGGAATGATGACCAGGGGTGTGTGGGAAGGTAGTTGGTTTCCTATTTTCTTCTTTCAAACAGTCAGTATTCAGGGAGCAACATGGCACCTTACAGTGTCTTATGGAAGGAATGCTGGGCATTTACATTACTTTATTACATTATTGCTACATTAAAAAACATCATTTGTGCCCTCAAGCTGCATTCATTGAGCTCTCCTTCCTTTTGAATGATTCATCCATTACAGCATTATTGCTAAAATGGATGTTCAGCATTTACAGATGTGAAATGCCTCTGTTTGTTTAAATTATACCACCAAAACCTTTCCCACACATTTTCCCACCTCTCCCTCTAGATCACAGGATAAAAGGAAGAAATTGCTTACCGGAGACAGAGCAGTTACTGAGCTGCAAAATTCATTCTTGCTCACACACACACAACCACAAAAGAACAATTTTTGTTTATGGGTAAGAGGAAAAAACATCCCTTGGTGCATACCTGTTGGTGTTATACTCTAAACCCCCAACTTCCTTGCTTGCCTGCAAAAGGTCAAGAATTCCTGCTGAACTTCCACTCTCTTTCTTTACTTTGGAATTGCGCCCTGGCTTTGCCTCTGTGTCAATGTGAAGCAAATCTTCATCTGACGAGTCATCGCTCTGCAAAAACAAGGAAACAGTTCAAACAAAAAAGAAACTCACTAAGTTAGTCAACAACACAATAATTTTTGCAGCCTGCTGCTCCTCCCAAGGCAGAGGGCTAGCGTTTGTAATTTGCTTTCATTTAAAAAAAAAACCCTAAAAACCAAACCCAGGTACACATTGAAATCTGTTTCTTGCATCCTCTAGGCACAGTAAGTTTTTCTTTCTCCGTCCAACCCTGGAGAACCAACTTGGAGATCTGATCCTGCCCATGGGATCAAACCACTCCAACAGTGTTTTTTTTCCAGGAGCTGTGTTGCTTTATCACGGAATGGTTTGGGTTGCAAGGGACCTTAAAGCCCATCCAGTCCTACCCCCTGCCCTGGGCAGGGACACCTCCCACCAGACCAGGGTGCTCCAAGCCCCCTCCAACCTGGCCTTGAACCCCTCCAGGGATGGGGCAGCCACAGCTGCTCTGGGCAACCTGCCACACGTGCTGCTAGAGACGTACAGCAGGTGCTTTTTGTGACAGATACAATGATGAACGTACCTTGTATGACACCGACTCCACCTTTGGCTTCTTGACAGGAGCGTGCTGCGCAGTGTCTTTTTTATCCGATAAAACTGAATTCAAAACAAAAAAAGAAAAACAAAGTCATGGCTCTTTTCCCATCAAAAGATAGCCCTCCTAAGCCGCAGCTTGTAAAGCAATTCAAATCCACCTATATTTGACTGACAGTTAAGACACGGTTTGCTTCATTATAAATCACATAGATGTTAAAGACTAATTGTGGACAATCAATACGTAAGACTTTGCTGTGTCAAAATGGGAAATATTCTTACAGGGCAGTTCTCTTTTTGAAGTGTTTTTCTTCCTTCTGATTGGAAACTCATCAATTTTAAGTTCACCATCGTCTGACACATATTCATATTCATCTCGTACAGGTTTTGCTTTATCTTCTTTAAAATTCTGCAGTGACCCAAACACACTAGTATTCAGCTGGGTTTTGACTCCCTTGGAACTGAAAAAAAATAATATAATTACAAATCAGTAACAATACTCTGATTGGAAAACATTTTGTGAATTGCCAGAGAGGAAGACAATGAGTGTCTTTATATAGAAATCTCCGTCAACTTGAATACTTTTAGAGGGGCTACAACAATTCAAATAATTTTACAAACACATTTCTGTACCTACAATTTATATCTCCAAATGCGATGCTATTAGAGTAGCCTTGGCTGGCTTCAAATAAAGCTGTCTCAAGGTGTATCACAATATGCATCATGCAGACAAAATGGGACTTTGCCATGTTCATTTAACAGTTTCTTAAAAATGTACCCGAGTAGGATCTGTAAAAAACCCACTTAATATAACTCAACCAGGAAGAACCCGAAGTGCCAAGACCCGAGACACTGCCTGAATACTGAGGACACTATTCTCAAGCAAAGTACCAGCACCAAAGGCAGGTCAGTGCTGTTCCGGCCAACTGTGCTGGGTTCCAGGTGAAATCATGTTCTAGAGCAAAGAACTTTTTGCTTCTGTGTTTTCTACATTGACCACAAAGGCAGATTTTCACCTTCTTGTATAAAACCCCATAAATAGCAACAAGACTTTTTAATCTGCTTTTTAAAAATTGATGTGTATTGTCATATTTTTTACTTACCCAAGCAACTTCTTATTAGAGAAAGAGAATGTAAATTTGTTGTCCTTATTTCCTGATAAAGGCGTCTTTTCCGATTTGTGTTCCTCTTCCATTTTTAGAAGTGAATCAGGTTTACTGTTCTGAAAGGCAAAGGACCCAAAATGAAACAATAAAATTAGTTGAAGGAGTTGTTGATATTTCAGACTCCCAGGTAACCTCAGAGAATCCACTCATCTTTATGCAGAGAAAAACATGTTCCCCCACACGTGGTAAGGAACGGAGGATTATACTCTTCCTTAGATGACATAGGGTTTAGTTCGGGGACTTGTCCCTGTTCAAGAAGCGCTTCAGCACCAGTTTAAGCAGTGCCTGCCACAAGCACAATGCCAAATTTAAATATTGCTCTCTTAAATTGGTACAGACTGATGTAAAATATAAAGACACATCTCGTGAGCCAGAGCACAGGCTCAGCGCACTGCTCGTCGGCGTCCTGCCATAGGGCTGAGGTCAGAATCCAGCACGGAGCCTGGAACCTCCCAAATGCAACTACATTTTATTCCCAGGCTCCACTTGCTTCTTTCACACCTTCAGAAGAGCCTGAATTATGAATTTAACAATGTAATATCAAAGTCATTCAGTGCAAAAGAAGCCTTTAATTATTTTTTAAGCATCACCTTAATACTTTCCTAAGTTGCATTGGCGGAAGGATCAATTGGTACATATGGGTCTAATCACATTAACCAGGACTTTTTTAACACAAAAGATTTAGATGTCTACAATGTTAATGATTCATGATTCTTAGTACTTTCCCCACATGAAAAAGCATGTACTTCTGTTTCGTTTTGGGATAAATTGTTTGCACCTTTGTCATTGGAAGTTCACAAAGCAGGCAAAATTCAGACAGCTATTTCTGAGAGAAGCCCTAGTGTCACCTTGTTTTAAATGGTACCTGGAGAAAAAATGTTATTATTCTATGAACGGATTTTACTCACCCTATATTGCCTCCAGGAAGGCAAGCTTTTAATTCATATGGCATAATTTATATTTCATTAACTCTACTTTCATGCCATCATTAGTTATTGATTTCTCTGGAACTACTCCAGACAAAGCATACGACTACGTTAAAGTAAGAATGGCAAAAGGGATCAGCACTGAAAAATCTCACTATTTACAGTGTTCCCCCTGGCTTCAATGAAGACGAACATGGACAATTCAGCACATGCTTTTCAAGAATCTGCTTCCCCCTCCTTTATCAGTGATTACTTCATTATTTTCTGCTGAAATTTTTCTTCCAGAACTGCAAATTGGTGCCTTTTACTCTCTGTTTAGGTAGATCTATGCACATTTCTCCACCCTCAACTTATCACTATGTGGCAGAACCAGCAGCAGAATTTAACAGGAGACGTTACCTTATATTTCCATTTGGCTTCTGTTTTGCTTTTATTTTGCTCCCGAACTTCAAATTTCTCCGCCTCGTTCTGCTTACTAGCAGTTTCCTTGTTGGGAACACTTAAAACATTCTTTGCAGCCTGGGGAAAGAGTCAGCATGTACTGAGGGTGGGGGGCTGGCATGGTACAGAAACACATTTTTTATCTAGAATATAACATGATAGATTTTTGAAAACCCCCAATTGATTCTTTTTGAACCCAAACGTGAGATTCAATCAAATATTGCTGCTTCAGAGAAGGCAGAAGACAAGCTGCGTTTCTCCTGGATATACCAACATACAAAATTACTGCCAAAACATACTAATTTCCCTACCTATTGCTCCGTGGACAGGTTTCACAAACTGCACGCAAACTACTAGGAAACTCAAAGCATTTTAGAAAAGACTTATGGATACTTCTTAACAAACAGTGTACAATACATTACTCTTGTCAGTGCCTCAATGAACTCCTCACCCCTACTGAAGTCAGCAGCAAAATTCACGTCGAATTAAAGGACATCAAAATGAAACTTGTCCTACATGGGCAAAAATGGAAGCAAACTATTGTTTTATCTTCATTCTCTCATTCCAGAGCAAAATCTCATGCAAGTAAGATGCTTTAGAAATGAGTTCCTTCATCTTTGATAACTGATTATGGAAATGCACACGAGAGCGCTAATAACACTTAAAATAAGAATATAATAGTTCAAGAGGCCAAAAAAAAGCCATTTTTAATTTTCATCCCACCTCAGTTTGGGCAGGGAATTGGCAGTAGTTTGCCAGACAGCTTGAATCAATAAGTTTCTTGAAGGCTCCAATCTCAAATGAATAACCAAGCAAACAGGCAAATCAAATCAAGGTAAAATTCAGTTAAGAAAAGGGTGATAAGCCAACATGTACTTCAGTGGAAACAGGCTTTTACACTTTGTTGCTTAAATTGTTTTTTTCATGAGATCTAAGGAGTGATTAAAATGAGAGGAACAGAGAGAGGTTAAAATAGGACCCACCTTCCCCTTCTTTGGCGTCTCGATCTTCGTCAAAGCCTCCTTCGTGTGTGCCTCCAGCAAGTCGAGATTGGGGATGGCTGGCGGTGGACTCTCCTTTGCCTTCTTTCCTTTCTTTTTCCCTTCTCCCTTAACTTTTGGTGTTTTGGGAGGCTTCGGGGGTTTGGGCGGCTTGGGAGGTTTGGGGGGTTTGGATGGCTTGAGTTGTTTGGGGGTTTTCACAGTTTTGGGAGTCTTTTTTTTCGGGAGCTTTTCTACAGGTGGGGGCGGAGGCGTCACTTGGACCGGTGATGGTGCCTCCTCCTTCTCCACAGGACAGATCTCCTCAGCGTTTGTGTTGGCACTCGTGTCTGCTTTGCTGGCTTTCGAAGCATTCTGGAGTTCAGCACAAAATGGGAAGGCGTTCAGACCCATCCATCTCATGTTGGATATTTCCCTGCACCCTCCCTTCCTCAGGGAAACAAACTCCAAAGATCCCCCACTCAATAAAGGAGGAACTGCATTCCCAGGCCAGGCTGGCCAGGGGATGAAGACCCCACCACCTGCCCCAGGAATGCTCTGCTTACCACTAACTCCCACCCCCACATTGCTCAAGCACAACTTTGGCCAGGAGAAGCTCCTGTGGCTCCATAAGGAATGTAACTCTCACCAGGCTCCATCATCAGGCAGGACCGTTAAACGCACTGCCCACACAAAGCAATGTATAGAATGAATGGTCTTTTGTTTAAAATGCTAATCAGCTCGAGCACAAACCACTGCCATCTAACTCAGATGTGATAAATGTAGCAGAACCATGTTTCATGCCCTCAGGAAAAATAAGCAGTAAAATAGCTGCCCAATTAAGATTAACACCGTCTGACTAATTAAAAAGAAATTATTTTCTGCTTAACTTGCCATTCTGACAATCAGAAAACTTATATATTACATCAAAGAGGATAAAAGGACAAGATAGATTTTAATTTTGAGGTCTTTGGATAGAGTTAGAATAGGGGTGGAATGTAATACAATGTCTTGTTAAAACAGCTGAGCTGGCTATTGTCACCTTGCACTGTCACATGTCTCCTCTAAGTGGGATACGATACCAGACTTAAGGGATGATATCTTCATGAAACCTCCTTTTGGGGTTTTTTTTGGCTTGGGTTTTTTCAGGGGAGGGGAGGAGTACTATTGTTATCACATTTGCTATAGTAACTCTGCCTAGAAGCCAGGCAAGAGCAAGGCTTTTTACTGGGACAACGTACAGAACAATAGTCGCAAGCTCAGCCAATGTCACAGACAAGACCGATGAACGTAAGGAAAAGGAGATACCACCAGGGAGTACAACCACAGGGATGGCAACAGCATTCTTTGATTCTATCTTATTTTTTTGGGTAGGAAGTAGCTAAAGTGAAAGAGAAAATAAGGATGAAGAGGGGAGTGTGGCAGCCTTCTCTAAGGAGAAGGTGGAGGAGGAAGGATGTGGGACAGGCAGAGCCGGCATAAAGCCGAGGAGAGAGCAAACAGGGGCCCAGGGTATGGGACGAGTCACCCCCAGACAGGAGTCTTGAGCAGTGCCCCTACTGTGACACTTCACATGAACTCTAACAATGAAGAAAGAGGGAAAAAAAGATTCATTTATTTCAAATCATCCATGTTATAGCCTAGATTATTAAAAGATCCACAATATAGTTAATGTTATGAAAAGAGCACAAACCTCACTTAATCTTATTTCTTTGGCAAGGTCCTTGATAAGTTGTGCTGGTTTGAAGTTTTCTGGTAGCTCATCTTCATGCTCTGCTAAAGCCTAAAACAGAACAAAGCCAGACCGCTGCTTCTATGCATGGGTTTTTTTCAAAAATATGAAAAAAACCCCCACATTAAGTGAAACATCAGTGTTTTTCCTATATTCAGAAATCAATACTGACTGCATCAGTGGTCCAAATAAGGAAAAAATCTACTTTTTTCCCCTTCTGGATGTTATTGTAAAGAGTTGTCCTGTGAGAACAACAGTCAACAGTCTTTTGCAGATGTTACTGCATTTTCACAATTGTAACATCACTTTGCTCACCCCCTTATATAAGATTCTGTGAGAAATTCCTTTTCTACATCTCCAAGGAGAGATTGTCTTAGGCTGGTGTCTTCAATGAGTGTGACAGGCACACACCTTGTCAGCAGAGTGGTTTGGGAGCTCCCTAATGGGACTAACGACATTTGCAGTCACATGTCACATTATAATATTCAACGTTCGATTTTACCTAAATGCCAACAGTCTCACTTCCCTTGACTCACTGTTTCTCATCTGCATGGCAAGTGGAGCCCTTCTGCTGTGAGGACAGGCTGAGAGAGTTGGGGGGTTCAGCCTGGAGAAAAAAAGGCTCCAGAGAGACCTTGGAGCCCTTCCAGTCCCTAAAGGGGCTCCAGGAAAGCTGGGGAGGGACTCTTGATCAGGGAGGGGAGCCATAGGAGGAGGGGGAAGAGTTTTAACCTGAAAGAGGGGAGACTGAGATGAGATCTCAGGGAGAACTTCTTTGCTGTGAGGGTGGTGAGAGCCTGGCCCAGGTTGCCCAGAGAAGCTGTGGCTGCCCCATCCCTGGAGGGGTTCAAGGCCAGGTTGGAGGGGGCTTGGAGCAACCTGGGCTGGTGGGAGGTGTCCCTGCCCAGGGCATGTGGGGTGGGACTGGATGGTCTTTAAGGTTCCTTCCAACCCAAATTGTTTTGTGATTCTATGATTGTAAGTGGAAAATTAAACAGGATGACACAGAGAAGAGGGGTTCCACACCAGCCAGTCCTTCTGCAGGAGCCTGGGGACCAATTCTGAACTCAGGCTCAAGCACTGGCTTTTTGCAGCAGAGAGCAGCCAAGTCCCTCCATTTAAATCTGAGTGACCCAAGTGTGTGCAACACTGTGTACTCAGCTGCTCATCCCTTCTTAAAACACATGGAAATCCTAAAGCTGCTCAATCCCCCATTCATGTTTTATGAGTGAATGGCCTGTCTTCTGCAGATAAGTCCCCAAAACTTTAGGAGCAACACATGCAAGAATAACATTTCTGAAATGACTGCAGCAGGAAATTCAGGCTGTGAATCCCTTTAAGCCTCCTCTCCAACCAATATGTATTTCCTAGCTCAATAATGTCTTGATTTGCAGGAACTGAGCACCTTGCGCACACAAAAATGCAGGCGTTTTTCTAGGCCTCGCTCACATACACAACCTCTGCTTAACTGATTTGGCACAGGAAAACACCCAGAGAACATTCATTCAGTATCCTGTTGGCCATGTGCAGAAAATCGAGCTTTTTTAAGCTCTGGTGGTACCTTTTTTCCTGCTGACTCCTTGCACAGCACTATGAAATCCCAGCTATCACACTCCTTTCCCGTTCTCCCAGTCCCTTCCCTTTGGGATTTTAGAATGAGCACTTTTGCTACGGAGATATTATTTGTTCTACAATTGCGCTCTGTCCCAGTGACTGACAAACCCGAGGAACACGCAATATTAAAACAGGCTGCTTCTCCTACCTGTTTTTTAGTCCATGACCTGAAAGCACCATTGAGAATTTTTGCTCCTTGGAGTAAATGAGCGGGAGGTTGTTGCCCAGCTTTATGCAAACCTAAGTAGAGGGAAAAAACAATGCTGTTCAAACACTGCTAAAGTTGTTCTACATAAAGTCTTTAATTTGAAAAAGTTTAACTGTGAAAGTTGACTCTTTGAAAGTTGGTCACCACAAATTAATCACTATTATAACTTGGTGGTAACAAGGAGTATATTTACTGTGTCATCAATCCAACTCAGCCTTCCTACACTGTGCTGCTGTAAGTTATGTCTGCACTGGCAATCCTTCGGTTCCTTTCTTGGTCCCATACTCAAGCTAGCTTCCACATGCATACATCCTAGGCTGTGGGAATAAAAAGGTACCGTCAGCAGTTCTTTTAGTCTGACTGAAAAAGCAAGTACCAATATGTGGAAACAAAGGTTGTCTTGGGCAAAGCATTTCACTTCTGCACGAATACAACTGACCTAAACTTTTCCCCTCATTCCAGTTTTTGTTCAGAGCCAGTCACAAGGGGCCCCTTCCAGGTGACACTCAGAGGCACCCCTCACCGTGCTTATTAATTAGAGACATTTTTCTTGTTATAAAAGGATCTGGTGCGTGCCTCTCGACACATTCCATAATAACTGAAATAGTGGCAAAGAGCAAAGTGAGACCGAATCTGTAAAGAACATACACACATGGATGTTTGGATCAGTCTGGAGGAATCTGATCTGGAAGGTTTTGAATTTCACAGAAAACTTTGCTTTAATTCTCAGTGCTTCCACTGGCCACGTCTCTGATGCTCCCATGGCCCCCTGTATGTGTGACCTGCCCCGGTACTTCGAGCGGGATGAGGAGAACGATGGGAGAAGGAAGTACTCTGTGCCTCGAGCTGACAGAGTTCATCAGCTTAAAAGAGGGAATGAATCCAGACTTGACAGGCAACCAAAAACCAAGAGAAATGTTACAACATTTTTTGCCTCTGAGGCAACTTAAATACATTTTGTAAAGAAGATGAAACCTTCCCTCAGGTATAGGCAAGAGGGACAGTTCAAGGTCCTTTCTAGAGCGAGATGGCAGGAAATTAAGGGGAGAGCTGGGTCAGACCAGCACTTTCTGCTGGTATATTAACAGTAGTTTTCAAATACTAACAAGATATATTTTGGCCACCTGTCCATCTTCTATGTGACACATCAGCAGAAATGAAGAGGAACTATTTTCGGGCCCCCAAAGATAAGCAATTAAAGTAAGCAAAGAACTGCAGTTTTACCTTTGAATGTCTCTAGTAGATGCTTTCCCATATACCAACACGCAGTTTCAAAGTTTGGAAACTGGGTCAGACTGACAATTTTCAATCGTCTTTCTACTTCATACGCCCTGCAATACAAAGCCACATGAACTTAAAGCATAGCAGGTCACCAGTGTGTCGCGCAGTGACAAGCACCGCTCATAAACGAGGTTCACTTTTCAGGGCTTCGCTTCTTTGTGCTGCTACTACGTATTCTGGCATTAGACCAAACGCAAAACACCAAAATAACACTAGTAAGAAACTCTGCGATACAGATGTAAGACAGTTTTATTGCATTATTTGCCCAGCATCAGTAAAGAACTACTTGTATTGTCTTACACTGGGCAAAGAACCCAGCTGAGCAGATGAGAGCTCATCCAGAAGGTGAATGGCATATTCCAGGGTAAAACTGAGAGTTTTTAACAGTTCTTTCTTCAGGACTTAGCCACATCAACACAAGCACCCCACAGATCCTTCCATGCGCTCTGCAGCAGGTGTAAAGCCAACTTGGAATAACTCAGCACGGTTGGAACACGGTGGAAGGGGACAAGCGTGGGTACACTCTCCAAAATTGCCCAATAGAGCTACATCAACATTACTGCAAATGCAGGGTAATTAAAAGGAGAGAGGATGGCCAATTTATTAAAAGCTGAGCCTCTCCTATCTTTAGATTTTAAAGACAGATTACCTCATCTGCATTTCAACACTTAGACTATGTAGAAAATGTCCTGCGAAGGCCAGGCAGTCAACAGGTGTTAGAGTTGCATAAATCCAACCTAAAAGAGAAAGAGAGGAGTCCTGAGGACAAAAACGGCAATTGCAGTAACAGAGACTTTATTCACAACATGACCTTTATATTTCATTTAGCAACTTACTTCCTGGGTAACGATACAGCTCTTTAGCCCAGGTCAGCAAGATCTGAAGCTGGATCTGGCCCCTTGTTTTGCACGGTGAAGGCCCAGCCTGGGAAGGCATGAGGCACTTCTGACTCCCAGCCCCAGGGCTACCTTCAGCATGGCAGACAGTGAAAGGGGACATCCTGCTCCTGCTGACATTACTTTCTTGTTTCTGTGAAAAGCAGCAGCAGCAGCTACATGATAATACCGCTTTCTCATCACCATAAAATCTGTTACAGCTCCTGACTCCGACTTTATCGTAGTGCCAGGAACAGGTGTTCTCCAAACACTTATTTTCATACAAAAATCTACTTGAATTAGTGAGTCTCTATAAATTGCTTGCTGTTTATTCCACCATCTGCTCCGCATATGGTCATGAGAGAAGCACCTACTTTCCACTTTTTGCAGTCAAAGTAAAATGCAAGCGTGTAAACATTCTGTGCAAGGATTACACTCACACAAAGAAGAATGGCACTACTGGATGCTGCCTCCACAAGTCCCACTGCTGGGGCCTGGAAGCCTCAACTCAGATTATGGATTGAGTGGGCAGTGCATTGTTTAAGGGCACATAGAGGGAGAGAAAATCCCTCTCAGGGATTTTCAGGTAACAACAGGTAACAGGGCATGCTAGAAACAGCAATGCAAATGAAGAAATAGTTGTTCACGGTGAGAGGAAGATGAGGGGCAAGGGCAGGAGCAGAACTGCATTCCTTAAAACCTTGCGCTATCTGCTGATCAACTCCCCATCCTTATGAAAATCCTCCCAGAAACTGAGCAAAACAAAATCCACCATCCTTAATGCAATGAAAGCCCGAGTCTATCACGTAATCCATAAAAACCTGTGAGACCCAGGTCTTCAGCCTCACATGAAACCATAAATGCACACTCACACTCGTGCAGGCACCTACAGTTCCTCAGTGTCACAGGGAATCAATGACCGTGAAAAGGATTTTGTGGGGAGTCATGGTCAGCAAGTAATTCAATGAGAATTCTCTGTCAGATGGCAAAAAGCATCTTTGTCACGGCTGGATACAGAGAAAGAACTCAGGAGCTCCTGCAACCTAGCTAGACCAGGAGTAGAACAGTCTGCTTATTAGTTGTATTTTGAAAAGGGTGCTAAAATACCAACAGAAAGCAGCAAAAGTTCTGATTTTTTTTTTGTAAGCATATGAAATTATACTTCTACTGAGAATTAGACTTCACACTTTGTCAGAGAAAGTGGTCAAATCACATCTCTCTGGCATTTTGGACATGCTATTTCAGCAGCTTTAAAACAAGCAGGAAACCTCACCTGCATCAGCCCACTCACCTGATGGAATGAACAGGGTCTGTCCTTGTTTAACCGTGCACTTGTAACACTTATCTACTTGGTCTGCAAAAAACATCTCACTGTGGTTTGCTGCCGATTGCCAGCGTTCATAAAGAGAAATATTTGCAGAGGCTGGTTTGATGAGATAAAATATCTTTTCTCCCTGAATTAGAAAATATAAAATTAGCAACAAGCAGCCAAATCAAGCACTGCTGCACTGGCACAGATTCATGCACACACATGCACATTCATCTGAAGAAATATATAGCATTACATATTTTAACACTGTTGAAATAAAATTTTCTTGTTGGCTTTGTACAGAATGGCTGACATAATTAAATCGCCAGCTGACCACCTTTGCTCAGATCTGTGGGACTGATGTTGCAAAAACCTTACAGATCCCATTATCTTGCAAAAGCAGGATGTAATACCTTTCAGGTTGTAGGTGACATAAGTACAGAAGGCACTAAACAAATATCAAAATGCAAATACAGTGAAAGCACAGAGACAACTTCTTCGCTCAGCAGACCCTGGCCCTGCTGAGAGGGCACCTTATGGCTCTGTGTATTTCTTACAGATACAACAGCACCATGGGGGAAAAAAACCCAAGACCTGAATTTCTGAGAGAATTTTAGGATGGTCCTTGCATGTAAAATTTAGTTCCTTACTAGATACACCGCAAAAACATCACCCCTTACCTTCAGCACATGGTACCATGCGGAAGCCCCCCCCGAATCTATGTGGAAATCCGTGTAGCTGTCCTTCACGCAGATCAGGCAGTACTTGGTGACTTTGGGTTTGGCCAGAAGAGCATCATCAGGCCAATAGTTTTCCACCCAGGACAACTTCTTAACTATATCCGGAGGCTCTACAAAACTGGACATCCTTTACAGGGAGAAAGGAAAACAAACAGGCACCTTTTTAATAAAAAGACAGCACAAGGACCTTGACAGAACAAGTGGGGTGTGACTCTCACACTCGCGTGACGAGATGAAGCAGCTCCTTATGTGTCAGCGGAACTGCCCTTCATTAAAAAAAATTGTGAAAACTGTTTAGAGACAGAAATTTAAGACTTTTTAAGTATGATGACCTAGCAACGATCCTTTGGCTTCTTTCAGCAGCAGTATTTATGACCAAGCATATGCTGTTTGTATTTTTCCAGTCCCTGCCTTTTGCCATGAAGGCTGTTATCAGCAGCGCTGTTATCAATCACAGCCACTTCTCCAGCCCCCTTCAGAAAGGAAAGCAAAATGTGTGCTTTCCTACAGAAATGCTCTGGCAAATCTTAAACATTTGCAAGTCAACCATAGTATTAAAAATCCTAGTAACAATAATATTAATACTTAAGGACTAAATAAGTCTTGAGCTGGTGCTTGAGAATCACAGTGATCTTTTTATTCAGACTGATTAAATTATATTAAAAGCTCAGAAGAAGGAAGAAGTCTAATTTGGATTGATAGTGTGAATACATTAAAATAAAACATGTGTAATGTTTATTTATATAATTTATACAAATGAATATATTTACGTTCTGCATATATGTACATTGTATATATTTATTTATATATGACGTCTATATTGCGTATATAATAGATACTATAAATGTCAGCTAAGACATTTCATAGTGGCATGATGACCAGGTATTAAAAGTGTTTCATCCTAGAATGTGCTAAATTTTATATTTAAATTATCCAAAATTTGGACTAACACTTGCAGGGGGTGGAGGTTCACTGTTGGACACTCTAAAATACCACGTCAGTGAGAGTATCTGCACTTCAAACTAAAATTAAATGCTCACTGTCAAACACCGATAACAATAGCTCCCTTTAAAATGGCAGGGAAAGATGAAGCACTGCATTCAATTAAAGTGTCACTGTCTATGTTAAGAAATAAAATATTTGCTAGTTAATGTCTAAATTAGCAGCATGTGAATGACAGCTCCAGCAGTCCTTCAGAACAAAAGACCTCCCGTTATTCAGGGATAATGGCAGAAAGCTAAAAAAATCTCAACTGAAGATACCGGTAATCTTTGAGGCCTGTAATTACTAGAGATGCTTTCTGCAGAAATGGGTGCACACTACTAAAACACTAACTGCAGGGCTAGAGGTAATGGCTTTCAAAAAAATGAGCTAGTAATTATTCATCAGCCGCCTTTTTTAAGGCTACATTAAGCCTTTCTGCTAAAATGGAATGCTCCCCCAAACAACCATTCTTTATTTTTATGTTGACACTCATCATCTTCTGTGTAGTGTTTGTATATAAAGGAATCTTCTTCTCTGACTTCTGCAGAACTATGAGCTGCCCAGAACGACTCACAAGAACTGTGGAAATGATCTGCAGTGTTGCATGAAGTTCTACAGATTATAGATTCATCTGCCTACTTCTGGAATAAAAGCACAGCTCAGGTGCTGAATACAGCTATATAAAGAACAAAGCAGTAACTCAATGCTTAGGCATTAATATCAGCTAATTATCCTGTATATGAAACATATCATATGAACCGTGAGGAGGATCATAGGCTCCCTGCCTGTGAGGATGGGCGATACCCACGTAGCCAGCACCATCACCTCTGGCTCTTAGCATCACTAAGGCACCTCAGTATGAAATTCCCAGCTACTCTGCACCGTCCCAACCCCCAGCTCTCCGTGGAGACGTCAGCACTGCTCCAGTTCTGAGCCGCTGTCAGACAGATGACAGATGAACTCGCAAAACCACTGAAACTAAAACTACAACGCGTGGTCTAGGATTACAGTATTACAGACATTTTGAACTTAACCCTCATCCAAGTCCATCCAGTGACAGGTGACGCTAGACCTAGAGGCACACCTCATCGATTTACTTACTCTCCGCTACTTTAAATGGAGGATTTCAGAAAGCAATATATGATGTACTCAAACCTGTGCTGGACGAGTAGGAGGCTCACTGTTCTAAAACCTTTTAAAAAAGAATGCTCCAAGGAGATCACGCTTAAAGATCACCTTAAGCTGGAGGAAGGGCTGTTGCTGCCTTATATCCATCAGGATTCCCATCTTAGCAGAAAAATAACACACTATTAAAACATAAGACCCCTTATGTCTATGTTCTCCCAAGAACCCATATACAGTTTTATCACATCTCTCTGGTCATCTCTGTCCTCCTTTCTTTGGTCTTACCAGTGTATGCCAGGCTGGATACCAGGAACATACTACGTTACCATTCTTTACCAGGACAGGGCAGAGAATTCGCTCCTGGAGCGTCAAGTGATGCTCCAGTTACAAATCACTGGTATCTAGCTGCAATGAATTAACTATACCTACACTACTGGAGTTAAAATAAAAGGGAAAGGTGCCAAAATCTCCAGTTCTGATCTGTGAATGCTGACGGCACATGCCTGCTGATGAAAGCTGGTGTGAATTACCAGGACATTTAGTCTGCTACCTACTATTCTCCTCGTACAGCAAAGAGCACTTTCATTTCTGTGCTTTCCCTGACCTGGCCGCGCTGGGGGGATGGAGTGGAGACTCAGAGCTACGAGAAGCCACCACCCTGTGGTTAAAGCAAAACCTCCTAAAGAGGGAACCAGCGGGGAGGGCAGAGGCTGTTCGAACCCCCCCAGCCACGTGTCCCGGCCACCGCGCGATGCCGCAGACTGGACTCGTACCTCGTGTCCGAGAACTCCAGGTTGGTCACATTGAGGACCCTTTTCCTGTTCGTACTGTAGTAGTAATCCACAAATTCCTTGAGCTTCATCTTGCAGTCTTTCTGTTTGGTGACATCGGTGACATCAACGCTCCTCTCCGGTCCTAAAATTTAATTCAGTGAAAAAGAGAGATTGAAGAGCAGCCTGGCTCGCCCCGTTTTCTGTGCTTGGGGGTGACTTTAACATCTTGAGAAACATCTCAATCGTTAAATTTTCTGATCTTCTTAGCCTTTGTATCTTCCCTCTTGTTTATGCATGTATACACATATGCATACATAAAAGATGTGCATATACATAAAATGGTGCTTTTGTATTCGTGCCCCTGACATAATTATTTCTGTAGTTTTTATCTTTAAAGGATTAATGTTCTTTTTAATCTCTTAATTTCATTCTGGATTTTATTTGCATGGTGAAAGTCGTATGCAAATACCTGTATATCCACAGTGTATGCCCTACCCACCATGCTGCAGAAGTCCCATGACTGCAGACAGCGTAATACTGTGCAGGGTGTCTTGTCAAACTGATTTTCCGAAACTGTAACTTCTCTTATGCTCTATTTTAAAATTTTGCTTACAAAATCTATAATCGAGGAGGAGTTTTGCAGGGAAATTCCCATTTTTTAACATGATATTTCAGGTGTGCCACAAAAAATCTGACTTATTGCTATTTTATCCAGAATTACACCTATCAAAGTTCCATCCCCTCTGTGCAGAGTGCAGAGAATAAGCTGCTACTACTTGTCCATTTCCTCTGACAGACCTTGTTGGATACAAATCTTCAGTGTCAATACTAATGGCATTAGTCAATTAGTGGAATTTAACACTGGGCACATCAGAGAACACATGGAGAAAGTCAGAGCTTTAAAGAGTGCCCATTTCTGAGCACACTCTCTTATCCTTCCTGCAAGAAAAGCACCTCTCCAGTCTTTCTTCCCTCCAATTTTAATTCGCCTTATTTTTCCTCTCTCAGCACTTCATTCATAGCTTTTTTCACATTAGGAGAGGAAAAAAATCAATTTGTTTTTCATTAGATGCCAGAACAGTAATGATGCATTTGGCAGCCTTGGTTGTGCTGTTTTGTCCTCTGCTACTTACTTTAGATTGTTTCTAAAAGACATTTTAGGTCCAATGTAATAAACTACAAAACAGTGAGATAAATCCCTGCCTGGGAAATCCTGTTCAAGTGAACTAACCCCATGGAGGTTAGACCAGCGCTCATTTGTTCCGTTCACTTTCAAATCCGGTGCCAGCTCCAGATTAAACAACCCGCATTCTTCCCTCCAACTTTTCACTAACTGTTTTGTTGGGAGGGTGGATTATTTCAGCTGAAGGCTGAGAGAAAACCAGCAGATGCCTAAGGAGCACCTAGGTCATATCAGAAAATCTGCTAAGTGTAGCAGATGGGCAAGGAAAATATGTTTCCTGTAGAAGCAATGGGATAGAGAGAACAATAAAACTGGGAGTCTTGAATTCTCCTTTATTCAGAGTTATCTCACTGTACACAATCACCGCAAAAGCAATAGGTGCAGTCAGGAACACCAGTGGCTGGTGACAGTGCCCTCCAGGGCGGGGAGCAGGTCAATGGGCTGGTAAGGAGAGTGCAGGAGGGGGTGGTTAGCAGAACATACAAGGAGATAAAGGGACCATGAAACACAGGGCTGAGTCATGGCTCCAAAAGCCTCACCAGAAGAATGATGGAAGGAGAGAAAATCAGACAGAAAGTGACACAGAGGAGGGACAGAGTGAGAGAAGGCAGGAAACAAGATCACACATGCTGAAGGAAGAAGGATGCGGAGACAAGACAAGCGACTTCAGAGCACTTCCATGGCTCCTGGCCAAGGTGTATCTTCCAAGGTGGGACGACCTGATGACTTGTGAGAAGATGCAGTACAATATCCTGCTCAGGTGAGAGACAGGACGATGCCAAAACGCACCCAACCAACCAGCAGCAATGAAAACAGCTCTCCGTGACAGCAGTGTTAAAAAGTGCACTGCCTTTGCAGAGTGAGAGTGTCAGTCTTCGACACAAAGCGAGATGGCAGCAATCAATTAAGACCTGGCCTGAAGAAACAGTTTTTTGATACTACCATGACTATTTCCTTCCGTGCAGTGCTATGGAGTACAACACAACATGGCTCAGGCTCACTGGAGGATACGCAAGTTGGTACAAGAACCAGGAATGAATTAATTGCTAATTACAAGCTGCTACTACATAACAAATAAGGAAGTTGGCATAGCTGAAGACATAGACAATACTTTACAACATATTTTACATTATTTTATACAAATTATATATATATATATTTTAAAAGCTGCTGAAATCCAGACAGTACAACGCCAGATACCCACCGACGTAGTTTTCAACGTCGCTGACGTAGAAGGTGGGTGCAGGTACGGACAAACCCAGGCCGTCCTTCTTTGGGACGAGGATGGGCTCTGCAAAGCCATTTTCTTCCAAATACTCTGTTGTTAGTTGGCTGCCTGGCACTTTCACGACTATATCTTCAGCACTGAAAAAGTAAGCAGAGATTCAATGGTGAGGTGCTTCCACACAGTATGGCACCTTCTGCACTTCACTAGTGAAAGGAAAGAATTATGAATAGGCAATTATATGCAAATTAGGTGCATAAGACAAAAGACAAGAAGCCATATATTGCAAAGCACGCAGGGCACACTAAGATCATCCGAAATCGATTCGTTCAAGCCTCATGCACCAACTACTGGAAACTCCTAAAATAACAGCTTACGGAGAAAGATCATTTTCCTCCACTATAGGGATCTGTCCTGTTACAGCGATCAATGTTAAAGAAATTAGTGTTGAATGTTCCACTCTAAAGAAGGCAAGATTAAAAATGTTACATAATCTCAAATAAACTGTCCAGGAAATACTTTGCAAATTGTTTTTAAGTAGTCAAATAAATTGCTCAGCTAATATTCTGCAAATCATTTTGAAGTCACTGGGAGGGCATCAGAGGGGGGAAGGGAAGGAAAGGGCAGCTTCACCAGACTATTTGCACTCACAACTCGCAAGGGAAGTTCAAATCCGATTTCTAGATCTTTTCAAGAGTAAAACACTTTGAATTTGTAGTGAGAAGTGACTGTATATGAACGACCATCAGTCCCAAAACGCCCTGCTATTTTGTGTATTTTGTCGGCTGGGCTCTGAAAACCATCCAGCCGGGTCATGGCTGCCAGCGGGGGGAAACAGCAAAACCTCGAGTGTTCACCCCAAAAAGCATTACCTCCCCGTGTGGGTAAGGCTAATACATGACTGCCCTCTCCTGCAGCAGTTCCAAACTACAGCTCATGTCTTCACGTGGCCCCAGAAAGTGGCAGGAAAAGGGAGGAGGCTGTGGGCGCTGCCATGGTGGCCTCACCGCCTTGGCCGCCCTGTGAAGCCCAACGTGCGGCAGAGCCCCTGACAGCCATCGCTGTGGGGGCTCCTCTGCCAGCCCTGTCACCCGTCATTGTGGGGGCTCCTCTGGCGGCCCCGCCAAGCAGGGACTCCCTGGCCCACGGCCAGCACAGGCCGCCCTGGCGGGGCTCCAACCCCAGAGAACAAGATGGAGGGACACAAGGAGGGATCAACTGTAGAAATCCAGCTTATTTCTGCGTCACCCCCGCCACAGCGCATCAGCAATGGCTAGTCAGGAGGCAAATTTAATTAGTAATTAATTAAAAGGAGCGTTCCTCATTTATGTGAGCACTGGTAGAGTATGCCAGCAATGTGCAAAGAACAAGGCTGGAGATTTTAAGGAGCAAGAAGCAAAGGACGATTCAACACTAAAGCTCTGCACTTACTCTACAGTGCCCATATATATCTCACAAACTTGTTCAAGTTTGATTAGCTTCTATACATGCTCCAGCAACTTATACATAGTCATGTCAAGAGATCACTCCCAGGGCATCTAGTAACGATCCTGCCAAAATGGAGAGTCTGGCACCTACAGTGAAGTACCTGACCTATCAGTTTAATTATTATTACTACTACTATTGCAACTCTAATGCTATTTTGCTATTAAACATTCAGGATTGGAAGGACATGAATTAATTTTTTTGCCTTTTTGCTCTCTCTCTGTTCAAAAAGGAACATTTTGCACCGTTCCTTTTGATCCGAGCATCACCGAGGGATTAACCAAGGGTTATAATTCCTTGTCGTGTGCTGGGAATCAACAAAGATGTGTCCATCTCTGAATTGAGATCCCCTTTTTCCGTTCATCACACTCTGACGGAAGAATGTTGGGTTTTGTTCTGTGAACACCTGCAGATTTCATTCATTTTCTTCAGAAGGGAAAATTTCTCAACAAGACTTTGTTTTACTAACGGCGCAAGTGTAGATGTCAGAGGCCTGAATCTTGCAGGCGTTCCTTTGGGCTACAGACCTTTCTCAGTAACTTTAATCTGACAGCAGGATTTTCTTAGGTGCACACTTATATGAGAAACAAACAGAAAACTTGGAGGTCCGTATTTTTTTAACAATTTGGGAGTGACTCAAAGCCATTGCATATGTGAGTGCAACCTCAGAGGCCATCCCAGGTTACTGAAATCATCTTGCCAAGGCCTTAGACCTTGGTTAAGAAATCAGCTTTGCAACCTGTCAAATTGCCCTGTATACTAAAAAAAAAAGAAAAAGGCTAAGGCAAAAATCCAGCAGGCTCCCAAATAGGAATAGCCAAGCAAGTAAAAATACTGGGTCCCAAGTTCAGTGAAACACGTCTCTAAGTGCTGCAAATTTTGCAGAGGCATTTTCAGCCTTCTCATTAAGCAGCCTAAGACGAGTATCTGAAATTAAATGTGAAATAAAATTCTCCGTAAAAAGGAAGAAGTTTTGTGTTTACCAAGTACACTTTACCAGTCTCCAAGGATTCTTCTAAAATAATTGCTCATTAATAATTAAAGATTTATTTGGCTAAGGCCTACATTAAAGAACCAGAAGAAAATCATCACTCTTACTAATGGCTGTGAAGCAGCCTAATAAAGTGTGGAACATGTCACCTAACAATTAGCACTATTCATTACCCCAAATAAGAGGGCCTTTGTCACTGTAGCAACTGAGGATGTCATTGTTCTTCTTTTCAAGATGGAGACGGACCTCAGCAAAACCATTAGTATTTTTGAGAACTGGATAATTCTATGCAATAAATTGGCTTGTTTTTTATGCAAGCAATGTTGTAGGGGCCAAGTGCATTCTTGTTCTTGTGTTCACAAATACCAGCTTCTACGGAAATCCACAGGAACTGGGCTCAATCAAGAGCAGATTTTAATATGGCTTCACAAATATAAAAAAGGGAAGAGCCTGGGACACCTGCAATGAAACAGCACTCATTTAAACTTCATTGCTCTGTACTATATCATGCTTTCAGTTGGGATCATCATCAGCTTCACAGGAAACTGTCTCTACAGGCTTCACCTCAACAGCCCTGGCCATGTGTGCAGCTGAACAACCCACCTCGGAAAAGTACGACTTCGAAGCTCCTTTATGAAGACTTGGCTCCCATTCTGTACAGGTTTAACTTCTGTCGTCTGTCCAGTATCATGTTTATGCCAATTTCTTTTCTTTTTCACTGAAAAAGAATGAATTGCACAGTAAAACATGTTAAGCAGAAGGTAATTATTCAGACATCTGAAGGAAGGACAAATAATTTCATTTCTTAGGCGAACAGAGAAGAGGGAACCCCCACTATGCTGCACTGCAAATTTTAATATTGCTCTCTATTCACCATTAGACAATTATACTGTAGCCTGAAGATCTATTACAGACTGAACAGTGTTCGTTTTGTAACATAAGGGCAACCAGACGGATAATTACCGAGCCGCACAGCTACCACAGGCTTCATGCAAACACAGGCTCTGGACGTTTTGTACTTGCCAGACCACACACTTAATCCTTATCATAAAACTCTCAGAAAGCCGCTTTTCTGCCTTCTCAGTATAGATCTTTAGGAATATACTTGTCATGAATTACCTTAGTCTACAAATGTGTCCAGCAGTGGCAGATTTGACATCAATTTTGATGGGCTTTGAATGACGCCCTGCACACCATGCACATAAAAGGAAAAAGAAAAGAAAAAAAAAAAGATGCAAGGGCACAAATGCAATTTTTAGAACTCCTCTTATTCCTGGGTTTTGAAAGGCAAGCCAGGCTCAGGCCTAAGCTGATGACAGCAAACTGAAGGCCCCTGGACTGTGCTCCAGCGCATGGGACACAGGCAAGTTCATCATGGAAAAAAGGGGCAGCTGGAATAAGCACAAATAAGTGAAATGTCAATGCAGTTCTGCCTTGCCTCTTAGACAGCCAGATAACGCAGAACAAGAAAAACTGGTCCAGCTTTTTCCCTTAGTCAGCACTATCTCTCTCAGCTGTTCCTGCTTCCACAGCCTGTCTGGACATGCTCATTTTGGTAGTAAATTGGTTTTGTCCCAAGTGCATATTCATACCATCTCAAGCCTCCATTAGCAGGATTTTCAAATGTCACAACTTTCTTGCCCTTGTTTTGAATCACGAAACTCAGTATTTTAGCCCAAAATCAAGATCACGGGCTTTTTTTACTGTTCAAAACAGCTAGGGGAGGAACCAGGCTCCTCAGTAACCATGCATGGACGGCACTCTTTCCTCACTCTTCGCACATTCACATACACACAGAACCACGTACTTTTTCACTAGGAAAGGAATCCGGAGGCCACAGCTACGAGATGGGATGTTTGGAAAAAGCTAACTTTGTTTTCCTGAGAATAACTCAAGTAAAGACATCTCCCAACAAATCCATCCCAGGTTTTGCACAAAGCATGTTGGTTTTATTAGTTCCATGCAGCTCTCCAGCCTAGCTGGATATATTCATTAAAGCTGCTAGTTCTTTATCTTAATGACTCTCAGGCTTAGTGTATTAATTCAATGCTCCTGGTAACAAAGGAAACAAGCCCTACATGAATGCCAAACCTTCCTCCTCTCCTTCCCTTTCCAACGGCTGCCTCCTCCCCCTCTCAGAACCAACACTGGGACTCTTCGCACAAGTCCCAGTAACACAGGTGTCACTTGCCACCATGAATATTAAAAAGCTGTTCATATTAGCACGTGCTTTTATTATATTTCAGATAGCGCAGAACATTGAGAAATAAATGCAGCAAATCAGTGCTGGATTACAAAATTCCCTGCAACTCTTCAAAAAGCATCAGGGAGTTATCTCCCTTGGCACCGAGTGCTGGCAAACATCCACCTCTCCCATCCACCTCTCCCATCCATCCACCTCTCCCACCAACCTCTCCTACATCCACCTCTCCCATCCATCCAGCTCCCATCCACCTCTCCCATCCATCCACCTCTCCCATCCACCACTCCGGCAGAGCCACCTCTAGCGCAAGCGTCTCGCNCGCATCCACCTCTCCCATCCATCCTCCTCTCCCATCCATCCTCCTCTCCCATCCATCCACCCCTCCCATCCACCTCACACACATCTCTCCCATCCACCTCTCCTGCAGAGACAACAAAGACACCTCCACCACCAGCACGCTCCCAGGAGGTGCCATCTCCTGGCAGCAGCAAGCCGGCTGCTGTAGTCCATTATACTACATCAAACAACCCACATTTGGCCCATTTTCAGCCATTCTCTTTATGTTTCATCTGTACCATGAACACCACAGAAAGGATTAAAGGCCCATTAACATGTGCTACAAATACCAGCTCTGGCCAGAAAGGCCACTTTTTCTTAACTGATTACAGATTTCTTTTCTTATATAACTTTCTGATCCAAATTTGACCGTTGGAAAGTATAACCCGCCCCTTCTACAGAAAACCCTCCAGAGGAAAAAGGGAATGTATTTTTATGAAAACTGCATCTCAAAATGAATAATTCTAGACTTCAAGGGTATACTTACATTATTTCAAGTGTATTTATGAAGAACAGATACCTAGAAGCACCCTGTTAGTTCTCTACTGATTTATATTAAAGTTTGTAATTACTTAAAAACAGTTTCAGCCTGACTTTGGTTTGCATGCATTTATGTAACTTCATCGATTCCAAAGAATTTCTCCTGATTTTCCCTGCTGCAAATGAGACAGCAATCAAACCAAACATTTCAGATCATGTTATGAAAACGAGTCAAGTCTGCCTAAACAAAGCACTGACATTTTATTTAAATGATGTCAGAAAATTTGGTGTGAATGTGTATATATTTTTCCCAAAGAGGAGTCCCTACAAATTTCATTAAACCGAAATGGCTGAAAATGTCACGTGACAGGAAGCAATCTTCTGAAATAGTAGCCACTAAGCCACATTGGTAAAGTGGAAAAATGTAAGAAGAAAATTATTTTTAAATTTGACATCTGGAAAACATATATTGGGGAATGCGCGCTCCAGAAATACACATATATTTTTAAATCCAGACGCACTGCATAACAGACAATTGGTGTCTGTGTTTCCCTTCGCTAATCTTGCGATAATTAAATCCCGCCAGTGAACTACTGGCTCTGGGACAACACTTACTCATTTATTTCCAAACTGATAGTGCTAGATAATGCGTTTAAGTGCATGTTGTAACAGTCAATAAACCAAACGAAAGCGCCTGAGTCCCGGCAGCCCCAGCGCCGTGCAGCAGGACGCCCGCACGCAAACGCCTGATGGAATGACTGCACGAAGCCAAGCTGTTCCTGCCTTCCTTTCATCGCTCCTTTAACGTTCCCGGCCCATCATGCTCCGCAAGGAGGGGCTGCAGGACAACAGCCTCATTTTTCAACGGGATCCACAATTCTACAGGTTAATGGGGAAAATGGCTACGCGGCTGGAGACCCCGCGATCCTTGCACTTCACCCAACTCAAGGTAAGGTTATCGATAACTGAGGTTTAAACATTCCCAGAACTTTTACACTTGACTCCTTTGGTGGTTGGTCTCGTTCGTCATCAAACTTTCTGCATTGCATTTGAAGGGAGAAAAGAAAGTTGTGTTGCCGTACTGTAGACTTATTTAATGTTCTTTTTTCCTGCCACACTGATAACCTCAGACATTGATAAGACCAGAACCAGCCACAGCACTCCAGCAGTGCCTTCTGCACGAGGCAGACTGAGGGACCTGCTGCCAAGGCGGATTTTTATTTGGATAAAAAGAATTGAATAGCCAAAAACCTTCTTAAAGCACCAGAAGATTATTGCCGATTCAACTCTCCTCCTCTTAACTGGTATATTAAACTTGTAATCTTTTTATTGAAACTGCCATCTCTTGAATTCTAAGATTATGCATCACAGTTTTTAGAGAACCGATATTTAATTCCTGATTATAGACTTCCACTGCTTCTGGTTTTTTTCCTCTCGCTCTGAAAAGTAGGTGCCTTTCATCATTCATAATTCAAAGCAAAGTGAAAGAAAACAAAGCATCAGACACATCTCAGAAAATCCAGAGGTGAGAAATCCCATGCTGCTTCCTCTATACTGAGTTGGGAACAGCTGGGGAGTATCTGCAGTCACACCCCCCTCTTTCACACAACCCATTCTAATACCACATTGGTCACTTGAAGATAATTTGTGGTTATTTGTTTGACTGATTTCCAGCGCGTTTGTCAGAAATCTTCCAACAAAACATCAGGAAGTCTGACTCGTTTAAATCAAAACATTTTGTAGGGACATCTTGATTTTGTTACGTCTTTCAGAATGAGCCTCCCAAGGGTCTTTTGGCCAGCCTGCCCCATTTGTGGTGCCCTGCTTGGACCCAAGTTGTCAGCAGAGCATCTGGGAGACAGGAGCAGCTGCGGGTCACTCAGGTTTCCAGGTCACACTGGATTTTGAAAAAAGTCAAAGCGAAAAAAATATTCCCATTTTTGCCCCCCAGATGAACATTTCAGATGCCTCCCCTTTCCCCCTAGAAATCTTTTACACTTTAACTCTTAAGGCAGTGCAGAAATAACTGCTTGTTTTTAAAATCACTGAATTTTAACACAACAGAAGTCAGTGTCCAGCCATGCCTTGTTTGGCACGAAAAAAGGGACGTTAGGATTCGTCCGGCTCCTGGGAGATGAGCACAGAGCTCTCCCTCTGCGTGTTGCTGTAAGGTTGCAAAGCAGTGAGAACCTCCACATCGTTGCTGCTTATTTACAATAAATGGCTTTCGAGTAAAGCATTTCATCTTTTACAGGGATTGACTTCTTTTCTTTTCTTTTTTTTCCACTGTATAATAGGAAGAATTTGTGAATTCATCTGACCAAAGCAAACACATCCTAGAGTTCTTTCCCAGACAAAACTCCCACTGAGATCAGCTGTCGCTTTTACTCAGGAGAACTTTTTCCTGTGAAAGAACTGCAAGAATTGGCACCCTCAGTGCATCCTGCAATTTTGCCTGCCACTGAAATCGCTGCAGTTTATATCCTGGCCAAGCATAACATACTGTTTCTTACTCTTCTAGTTCAAAAACAAAAAACACCATGTAGTTTCCAAAGCTCGCTGTATCAGAACTAGCCGTCTCTGTAGGATTTTTCTAGTCCGTGGTCCGAGTCCCTTCAGAGTTCTTAATTCCGTGCTGGGGACTGAAGCTGTCCAGGTGAGGTCCCTCATGTCAGCTCATGCACTGCCTGAGGGAGCTGCATCCAAAGCTCCACAATCCAGCCCACGGTTCTCTCCCCCTTACATTGTTTTTCACCTCACGGTTTGAATTCTAATATTTATGACACGTGATATTTAGGTGTGTCTTTTTGTAATAATAATAATAAAAAAGCCTCTTTTGTTTAAACATGCAGGATCTGCTACATATCTGAGGACCGGCTGTGCAAGTATACTTACAAGTAGACTTCCCGTGGGTTTTCTCACAATTCGGACAATGGTAGATGTCGATATCTGGTGCCTCTTCTTCTTCAACACCCACACAGCTGGAATATACAAAGGCAAATATTACATTAGCTCGAGCCCACCCCCAAACATGCAAGCATGCAATTAATAATAAAAAAACCAACCCCCAATAAGGCGTGCTTTTATTATGCAGCTATGCTGATTGCTGACGGCTCCATCAAAACAAAGTGCTGATGATTTTTACACCAGTACAGTGAGACTGGATTTCTGGAGCCTACATTCCTGATGTGGCGCTCCAAAAGGTGTCCCTCAGAAGCCCACTACCACTGTGGACCTCCATATATAAGTGGCAAAGAGTCCCAAAGAAAATTTTTTTTCCAGGAAGACCATTTTGTATCTACCCAGAGTTCTCCAAGCAGCATCCCACATAAACCTAATTAACAAAACACATCTTCTTCACCGAGCATGTACGGACAGCTGCTAGGCACCAATCTTGGCAAGGCAGACCATATGCAAGACTTCTATAGGCTCCATCTCTATTACAATATAGGAGGATGGGGAGGAAGAGAAGACACATAGCTCAGAGCACTCCTGGCTGCCGAGAAGATGGGTTGTACCATGGCAGCTGCTTAGAACACCCACCGAGATTCTTTTGGATGGCACAATGTACACAACAACCCAGGGCAGCCCGCGGACACACCGACGGCACCGCAGAGCTGGGCAAAACCAAACCCAAGCTGCAAACAAATGAAGCACCCAAGGTAAGGTGTTGTTGCGCAGTGGAAGCCCCGAGTAGCCAGATGAATAGCCAAACTCCAGAATGGCGCTGCTCCTCTCGACGGAGGGAAAGCAAACAGGATCCCACTCCAGCTTGCTTGGTGGGAAGGGGTCCAGGCTGTGAGGAGCGTTTTCCACACAGAAAACAGAGATCCAGCGGGGTGCTGTGAGACACAGCCTCCTGCCATGGCTCTGTGAGAGCTCAGCGAGGCACGAGGAGCCACGGGGGGCAACCAAGGGAGCTTCACCTCAGCCACCCGCACAAACAAGGCTAGATCCCACCGCAATAAGAGCACTCTTGGAGTTTCTCTACTGCACAGCCTGAAAGGCCTTCTCAGTGTCCTTCAGTCAGCAGGAACCACCGATACACCTCTCCTGCTTGGGAACAGGTCATGGCCAGGCCATCTCCATGCCTGTGGCAGCATTCGGCCTCCTAACACCTGCCGGCAGGGCAAAGCAGCCATTAGCGCAGGAATTCATACAAATTCAGAGTTTTTAGGTGCTGGCTCCGACCCAGAGAAAGCAAAGGAGAAGGTGTCTGCTCCTCTCCCACTGGCAAGGCAACAGGAGGCATCAGCATCAGCTCTGACAAGAAACTCACAGAATCTCTCAAACCATTCTCACTGTGTTCAAGCTCTCTAGGACAATACCACAGTGACCAAAATGACAACTAAGTTAAACAATTAGAGAAATTGGATACACCAGTAATTACTAAACATGATGGTCCAGACACAGGAGGGAAGTCCTGGTTGCTGGCAGATGGGAAGGTGCCTGGCCAAAGGAAGGACAATGCATGGCCGTGCATGGCCACCTCTGCGATGCTTTCTGAAGCCCTGCAGGTCGCCGCTGCTGTGAACCATCTCCCTGGCTCTGTGGAGCTCGGCACTCTCGTGATGGCCTCAGTGGGGATGGGCATGTCAACACCTGCACGCTCAGGGCAGGAGGAGAAATTGCTAAAACACAGTATGGCTCTCTCTGCTTACAAAGTTGGGCTTGAAACCACATTTGAATCCAAGGCACACAGCAATGTATAACTGTACAAACCACACTGATCTACTTGCTTTTAGACAAGAGCGTCAACAAAACCCATACTGAGTCTGCAACCAAGCTGGAAAAAGCCACCCTAGCTTTAGAAGATATGGAAACAAATCTTCTTTACAACTGTTCTAAATGTTTTGTCAAAATACAATTCTGCCAGAAACCATAGTGGATATTTTCATCCTGCTGCAGCTGCCAGCATTTGTATGGGACCCAGCTCCCTCCAAAGCAGAGAGTACAGGGTGAGAGAAGCTTTGCAAAGCCACAGAAATTCTAATTTCCGTGAGTTCAGGCTGTGAACAGGCTGGTAAAGAGGACATTAGTTCTGAATTGTGTAAAAGTAACTGCAGATCGGGCTGACGGTTTTTTTATTAAACAGTTACTTGAAAAAATAACAAATTATTGGGTCTCCCTGGGCAGACAGCATGGAAAACTGAAGAGTAAGTTTACAGACAGGAAAAACCATCACAACAATCCAGTCCTCAGAATCTGGCAGTAAAATACCAGATTAAGCAGCAGAAAATTTAAACAAACCCTAGCAGATTAGAGCACGCATAAGAGAATGTAGAGGATTCCTCTACCCATAAAGCTGGGTCAGCTGCTTATGCCACCGGATTCTGCTTGTTAAGCTTAGTAAAGGTATGGATTAGGCTCTGTACTAGGGCCTGAAAAGTCTATATTTAGCTAAGCTAAGGAGATGAGGCCCTTGGGCGCTGCCTGGATTGCCGTAGGAGGAGGTACCAAAAGCTACTGCACTGGGCGAAGGCTTCAGTGCGGTGGGAGCTATTGTTCTGAGAGCAAGTGAAAATATTTAACTAGAACAAAGTGAAAAAGTAAAAATAACTGACCTCAAACTCAAACAGGCCTCTAAAAGATGCAGTCAAGTTTTCCAACTACAACAAGGCTTTTGAACAGGGTTTGGCCATTTACAGCTACTCGTGGGCAGAAGCCGCTATCCTCACTGTATATGAAATTGGGAGTAAACTTTCCAAGAGATCACTCTATTGAAGTGCCTCAGGTCATCTTTAACCAAAATATGAACCAGTTCCACTTTATGTCCCTTTCCCCAACTAATAGCACTTGACTTGCTGGGTATTTCCATCAACAGAACTGTTATTGGGCTTCCGCATGAATGTGGGCATCCAACATTGAATTCCTGTAGTTAAGGACAGACTGGGAGCGACAACCCCTCAAGAACATCCCAGAACAAGAACATGCCAGAAGAGGAACAAGCATTTCTTGCAGGTGTACTGGGTTCATGTGGCAAAGTTTTGGTAGTGGGGGGCCATCAGATCCGCAGCAGCAACCAACCTCTGAGTTGGTCTGCAGAGCACTTGCCCTTGTGGATGAGAACCAGGAGATTGCCAGCCTTGGCAGAAGCCAGTGCAGACTCCTGAAGCGGTCTCCCGCCTGATTTACAAATGTATTTTTTTTCTCAGAGTGGTTAATTAACAATAGAATAGAATCAAAGCATTTCTCTAGCTGGAGAAAACCAAGTCATCTATAGCAGTCATAAAAAAGAAAACCAAGTCATCTATAGTCCTTCCCCTCAATGCCCCAAAATTGAGCACAAATGGTGCTTTGTGTTCTGCATCTATTTTTTTTCATGAGAATGCTCCACTTTGGTCCCTCCAGTTTCTTTTTTCAGCCCCATTTGCCAGAGAGAAACACAAACCGAAAGAAGACTCGAGCCAAGCGTTTGCCCCCCTACTCCAACCAGCCAGGTTGGGTCCGAGAGCTTGGGAGCAGCCTCCAGCCACCAGCCCCACCACAGCCAGCCCCACAAGGATCTGTCAATATGAGCCCAGGACGTGCTACCAGCCACAGAGAAGAACTGGCAAAAGTTCTCAGTAGTTTCCGTGATTATTCAGACCGGCCGATGAGAAAATTGGACAGAAGAGGTTCAGCAAAGGAGCTGCACGGCGTTGGTAGAACAGAAGGACAGGCAGGGCCCAGGAGCAGGAGGCAGAGCTGGAAGCGGCCTTGTGGACAACAGCGTGAGCAGATTTATTGGCTTCATTTCTGCCAACAGCACCGGAATCCGTTTCACAAAGCCCACAGACACTCCGAAACAGTGCGCTGACATCCCAGCAAAATCCCACTCTGCTGCAAGAACTCACAAACCACACAGTACAGCATCTACAACTGTGAGAGATGGATAAACCTGTCCTCCTAGTTACACAGCAAGGGCACATGATGGCTGTTGGTGATTTCCTGCTTGGAGGTGTGAGCAGGTACAAAGTGGGTGTCCTCCAGTGACGTATCTCATAGAATCACACAACGGTTTGGGTTGGAAGGGACCCTAAAGTCCCCCCACTGCCACCCCCTGCCCTGGGCAGGCACACCTCCCACCAGCCCAGGTTGCTCCAAGCCCCCTCCAACCTGGCCTTGAACCCCTCCAGGGATGGGGCAGCCACAGCTGCTCTGGGCAACCTGGGCCAGGCTCTCACCACCCTCACAGCAATAAAGTTCTCCCTGACATCACACCAAATCTCCCCTCTTTCAGTGTCAAACTCTTCCCCTTCATCCTATGGCTCCCCTCCATGATCAAGAGTCCCTCCCCAGCTTTCCTGGAGCCCCTTGAGGGACTGGAAGGGGCTCCAAGGTCTCTCCTGGAGCCTTTTCTTCTCCAGGCTGAACCCTCCAACTCTCTCAGCCTGTCCTCACAGCAGAGGGGCTCCAGCCCTCCCAGCATCTCCATGGCCTCATCTGGCCCTGTTCCAACAGGTCCATGTCCTTCTTGTGCTAAGGACTCCAAAGCTGGATGCAGTTCTCCAGGTGGGGTCCCATGAGAGCATAGTACAGGGGGAGAATCATCTCCCTCACCCTACTGGTCGACCTACTGCGTGACAATGAAGGCATGTGGTAGGACCAAACACGTCCTTCTTGGGGAAAACATCAGGTTCCCAAAGCAAGTTGGAAGAAGAAAGCTTTTACTTGGTGAAGGATAATGAATTGAGGAAAGAGAACTTTCCCCGGACATCCCACCAAGCCTCGCGCCCGCTGTCCCATCGGCATTATCCCTTGGTGAGAGGTGGCAGCCTCATGCCGTGCCAGCTGGGAGACGGGGGTGGAGCTGGTGTGGAGGGCAGGGATGCGGGATGCAGGAGCATCAGCCTCATGGCAGCCAGCATGCACCCCTCCACCCAGAGAAAACATCCTGCTCCACCGATAGAAAACTTATTCCACCTTTTTGTCCAAACATGGTAAAGATGGCATTAAGAGATTAATTATTGCGCATGCAACAGTATCTTTTTGGAATTATTTAAAGCAACTTAATGGTTGATTTTTTTAAATGGTATTTAAGTGATTTAACTCAGGTTGAGGCAGTGTAAAACTAATTTGATAATGAGATAAAAGTGAAACATTATTACTCATGCATTTGAATTTCACCAAGACTGTTATAGGAAGAAAAAAGTAAAGACTTTGATATTGCAGCTGCTTAAGCTGATAGATCACACATTTCACAGTGACTTAAATGAGAATTAGCCCAAACAGAAGCATTTGCAGTCAGAGGCTAAAAATTACATTTTTATTAGAAACTCTGCCCTTTGCCACTTGAAAACTAAATTGCTTCTGTGTTCACAATGAAGAGATGTTCAGATTTCAGTATTCTGAAATTTAACAAAGTTAACAATTTTTTAATGTAGGCAACAATAATAAAAAGTGCATGAATCAGAACTGGATTTACAGCATGAATGTTTACAAGGACCTTGATTTTTCATCTTCAGTGTGATGACATTTTAAGTAATTTTAGGAGAAAAACCAACTCGAGTAGTATCCGTTCTATCAAAACCATGTAATCTCCATTATCAACCAGCAGAGAAGTATAAAAAAATATAAAAAAAGAAAACAAGCAAGCAAAAGGCTATTTGATGGGAAAGAAAATAAAATCTAGAACACATAAATAGAGCCGAAGGAAAAATAAGACTAACTTCTGAAAACAAACCAAAGCCATATATTTTATCTGCTCTTGAGCAGCACTCCTCAAACAAGCCAAACATGAAATATAAGCTCTTCGGACAGAGAATTGGGTTTGTGAGAATAGCTGCCGGTCAGCACAGATGGGAGTGCCAGCGGCACCCCAGGATACTCGGCACCTTCATGGTCCCAGGGAGTGATCACAGAATCATAGAATGATGAGGTTGGAAGGGACCTTTTGGATCATTGAGTCCAACTATCAACCCAGCAGTGCCCAAACTCACCACTGACCCATGTCCCTCAGCACCACGTCTGCCCGGCTTTTAAATACCTCCAGGGATGGCAACCCCACCTTTTCCCTGGGCAGCCCATTCCAAGGCTTGATAATGCTTTCATTGTAAACGTTTTTCCCAATATTCATTCTAAACCTCGCCTGGGACAACTTGAGGCCATTTCCTCTTGTCCCACCATCTGTTCCTTGGGAGAAGAGACCAACCCCCCTGGCTACACCCTCCTTTCAGGGAGTTGTAGAGAGCAAGAAGGTCTGCCCTCAGCCTCCTTTTCGCCAGACATGGTTCTGAGGCACATGGGTTTATGGTGGTTTTGGCAGTGTTGGGTTGATGGTTGGACTCAATGATCCAAAAGGTCCCTTCCAACCTCAACCATTCTGTGATTCAATGATTCCCAAGCAGCAAGCGGCTGCTCCACCCCAGCACACAAGGATAAACCATCAAAGCCCCAGGTGGGACGGCCATCCCAGCACAGAAGAGGCATTCACAGCATTTTTATAGGTAATAAAGGTCATAATCAGTAGTTAACCTGAGCTCATCCCTATCCCTTAACAACAGGTATAATTTCTTGACGTGTCATTTATCACATGTTGCACAATAACGCTCTTCCTTAACAACAAGGTGTCATTTTTAAGGAAAGTACCCAGCCAGGTTCAGAAGCCTTCACCACCTGAAAAAAACTACAGGTACTGGGGGAAAATCAGGACTTCCCAGCAGCAGAGAGCCTCACGCTTCACATTTTGATGCCAGGCCAATGTTAAGTGAGAGCAGCTTCTTCTGTCCACATCCCAGCATCCGGAATCGCCTCAGCCAGCACTGTGGACACGAGGAATGTTAAGGAAAGACAAGAAAAGGAAAAGAAAGAAGCCGTTCCAAGAGCAGTGAAACGAGCCGTTCCTTGGATTTGAGTCTCATGTGCCATTTTTCTGGTAGCTGTGACGGGGTGAACCCTGACCAGGGCTCTCCTGTGTCTGCTCTCCGATGTCTAGGGAGCAAACAGACAAGCCTTTTCCTAAGCAAAAGCATTTATCTCATCTAATCAGCACCTATTTTCTCAAAACATACAGGGATTTTTGAGACCTCAAGCCTTCTGTCAGATACGGTTAAAGCTAAACAGCGAGTTCCAGTCATTGGGAGAACAGCAAGACACATGGGTCCGTGTCACTTCAGCAGGAGACCCGAGAGCAGGCAATGGCAGGAGAAAACTCTTGTGCGCTGGCTGGGTACATGTGCCAGTGACCAGTACATGGGACTCGTTGAATTAGGGCCCAAATGAGAGATAACCCCAGACAGTATTTCACGTCCTCTTACAGATGCTCACCCTCAGTGTGTTAGAAACATAAATTTAGAGGGAAACCCCAACTTTCTCTGTGTGGTTCCCTTCAGGAGCAGAGTAGCTTCGGCAACGCACAAGGGAAGACAAATCAGCACGGTTCATCAGGCTGTTGGGACTGCCCTTAATCTCAACTGCATTACCTCACTTCTTTGACTCTATTTCTCCACCTGTACCGCAGTAATGTAAATACCTGCCTGACAGCCTGGCAGGCTGCTGCAGTATAATTAACAAACCTTTGCTGGATGCTTTGAAGATGACAATCCCTCTGCAAGTGCTGGGTTGTGCTACCTACACACAGAGCTATTGCTTTAGAGGTTTGTCTCTGCTGCCCATAAATTCTCCTGTGGGAATTTACAAATACATGTTTTCCTTCTGACATCATCCCTTCCTTCACAAATCCACGTATTCTCAAGGGCATTTGTTAAACTAAAATTTACACTTGGGTTTCCACAGTTCTGGGCCCAGCAGTGGGCCTTATTGTGGACTTGAAACACAAAGAATTAGCCTCCTCCGGCTTCTGAAAATGTTGAAGGGACTTTGTCTCAATTTTGACCACCTTCCTTCAATGTGAAGAGGCTGGAGGAAGAAGCAGGAGAAGGTGCAGGCACTACAGCCAGCAGAGACCATCCCTTGGTGACCTCATGCTGTCTCAGGGACACTAACCATGGACACGGGACTTTGGACTGTGCCTTAGCAGGGAAATGTCCCCACAACAATTACCACCAGGCTACAAACAGTACACATAGGCTACACCAGGAATACTGTGCTACCTAGGACAAGTATTCAACTTACTCAAGCACCACCCGCACTTCTGGATAGTTGCCATGCCCATAAAAACCACAACCTGGTCTGGTGGTTGGAACTGGGTGGTCTTTAAGGTCTCTTCCAACCCAAACCATTCTATGACTCTATGAAAATCACTCAAATACTTGAGGGCAGGCGGCATGACGGGACGGTGGCATGAAACGGGGAAGTACAAGTGATGGCGTCTTTCCTCTTGAGATACGCTGCTCCTTTGATGAGACCAGCCTGGTCCCACCACCCCTCCCAGCACCCAGAGAGGGCCGTGCTGTCCCAGGGGCACGGGGTGGGATTATCTCCATTCCTACCTTATTTACTCTTTGGGAATTCTTTGGGGCATGGGGGTGATGCCCGCTCTTTTTGATGTTTGCAAGCATACTGGAAGTTAATCACGTGCTTATAAAGTAGGTGCCTTTTCCTTTTAAAAAGAGGAAGACAGTAAATCTGTTTGTTCCAGCCTGGTTGAGAAATGCAAACAGGACTGAATTATGACAAGGAGCTGCCCTCTCTGCTCCTTCATCCACGCTCCTCAGCCCATTGTATGAGTTTTGTTGTCGTGGATAAACTTTGCACTTTAGTTGACTGAACCACATTTTGCCCTTTTTTTTTTCCAACTGGTTTGCAGTCGTGGTATGCAGCAGAGAATTAGCCCTTTGAGAGAGAGCAGGAATTACTTGACCTCTATAAAACTATTTGTAAAAGTGAGTGGAATTGGGACCTCCCTGAAAAACAAATGTTACAGCCAACTGAGCCAGCTGTAGAATATGGTTTTAATTGCAAATGGCCGAGGGACTTCATGGACGTCACTGGCCAGTGCAGGTGCTTGGCACCTCCTTGATTAAGAGACAAAAATCTGCCCTATTTCTGGTGTGAAGACCCTCTCTCTGCACTATACAGGCATTCAAGTATACGTTCCACCTACATGTTTATCCCAGGGCCATATCTGCCAAGGCAGATATAAATCTCTCAAGCCCCAGTGACAAGAAATGATCAGCTGCTTGGGACAGGGGGTTGCTGCTCTCCCTGAAAGCTGCTCCCGCACCAAGCTCTCCAGGGGGTGAAAACACAGGCAGAGTTTTAAAAACAGAGGTTGAACATTTTTTCAGAAGGTGAACCCTGAAGTGCAAGGAACGCTAAAATAAAAGTAAGCAGAGGAACAAAATGCAGACACCGAGAACTCAAATTACACACAGAGAATTACAGATTTTATGTCATCAACAATACCCAGATTGTTCAAGCCTGAGTCATAAAACAAGTTTAAAAACACCAGAAACAAATCACATTTAGCAACGGAGGCTATTATTATAGGATATGTTCCCCCAAGGTAAAATAGTTTTGTCTCTATTACGCTGAACACCATTAATGATAATCCATCCTCAGCTGCTATTTTTGCCAGCAGGTTAGTTGTTGTGGAAAAAGACATCCTGTTTTTTGAAAGTGTTCTATCTGATCCGCTCCCTGACGTCCCCGGTGATTTCTGTAATCTCAAGACATTACAAAGGAAACAAAAGTTTAGATCCCTCTGCAGAGATTACTATTTTTACATGGTTGCATTGCTGCTATTCATAGGCATAAAATGCCAAACTACCCCAATGGCTCAGATGCATAAAACTCATTTTCAGCCTCTACCTACATTCAAAACACAGTGAGGGAGATCCTTTTAAGTTGACAGTAAGAAGATGAGTCCCTTAATATACATTGCACGCTACGCCACTACTTCACCTTAGGAAGGAACACGTTGGAAGAGAAATTGTTATTTTTCACCCCATAAGAAGCAGGAAAAAGGATATTAAAAAAAAGCAGGGGCAGAAGGAAGGTTTTGTTGCCTCGAAGCAAGTGGCTGAGTGAAGCTGAAGAAAGGGGTGTGATATTTAAAAGCCTCCCTGAAGCGGCGTGGAAAGCCAGGACTGATTTTCACTCGTGGTGTTCCCTCCCAGAAGCCCCAGAGCCATGCGTTAGTGACTGATACTCCCATTAGAGCATGACCTGCCCAAAGCATTTGATGCTTCCTAACAGCAGCGAGCTCCACCATCCAGCCATCCCACCACGGCTCTCCATCCCTCCCTCTCACTCCCGGCCCCTTCCAGGCTCTGCAGAGCCAAGTTCCTTGGAAAGCAGCACAGCTTTGGCTGCATTTTCCTTTCCTTCAACTCAGCAGTTGTATGTCAACCGTGAGCCAGATTCTGGATGCTGTTCTAGTCTTTCTGGGCTGCTCCCAGGGCACAAAGGACCAAACAATTGCCCTAATTGCTCAGCTGGGAATTACTGCAGCACAGGGGAAGGAGTGCCTGGGTGCCACAGGACCTGCCTCCCTTACCTAATTTCATATCAGGGAACAAAAGCGCTCAATAACGTACCAAACACAAGGCTAATTTAATTTCCCTTTCTTAAAAAACATACCGTTGTCCCAGCTGGAGTAATGCAGAGAACAACGACCTTCACGTATTTAACACATATCCTCCAGAGAGAGGACTGGAGCCCTGCTGAGCTGGTACAAAAACATGGCTTTATCTCTCTTAATATCATGTTTAGATAATGTAATTACTTCAAAGTGGTCTCCCAACTTTTGCTGGTCTGTGGAGTCCTTTATATTTTCCTGATGTCCCCCACAGAGCAAATTTAAGCCTACTGACATCAGGCCTATTTTCGTTAGATCAAAAGTCTGTTAAAAATGGACAATGATTTCAAGGGATCCCTGGAACATGCTGAAGTAGAAGACACTTTTTTTCTGACACCTGGAGAAACTCAAAAAGATACAAAAAAAAGGCTTTGGCCAGCCAAGTTTATAAGAAAGTAAGAGCAACTTAAAAGCTGTTTGAGTAAAGAAGAGCCATCAGTGATTACAACTGGCACGTTCATTAAGGCCCAAATGGTGCACGGTGATGTCGGTGTCTGAACACGACAACGTCAGTGTGCCCTCGACCGCTCAATCTGCACATTCACCGTGGTGCTACCACCACCCCGTCGGAGAATAAAATTGACTTGTCCAAATGAATCCTTAGTAATTATCAACAATCCGTCCCATTTACTCAACTTGATGGTTGTCAACAACTCGATGGTATTACAACCCGAGATGATAATATCATTTTCTCCCTTAACAAACCATCCAGATTTGAAGTTAATAACTTCTCTGCATTAGTTTTATTGCAGAGTGTTTTCCTGGTTCCTTTATTGCAGCAGCTGCCTGGGATCTGAGCAGCGGTCGCCGTGCCGTCCACCCCTTCCTCCTGGCCTGTGATTTCTCCTTTCTGTGCCAAATTCCTCCCCGGCAAGAGCCGGCCAACAATCCTGTTCTCACCCAGCTATCGAGAGAGCCTCCAGGATGAGCTGAGAGAGTATTTTACAGATATCAACTTGCACATTAATTCAATTTTCCTGGTGCTGTATTTAGCCCCACACTGGGCTCAGAAACCACAAATCTTGACATAAGGTGTTTAGTGTCGGGGAAGCTCACAGAAAAAAACAGATTCTAGATTTATGGTTGGGACTATCCCCAGAAAAGGCATTTTTAACTTGTAAACTACAGGTTTTGCACAACCCAGATCTAAGCCTACACCGAGGAGTTACGCTTGTGCAATCATGATGCACACACACACAGACTTTATGACCTGCAGAACATCTTTGTGCTGTAGCTCCCAGGTGAAGCTATCTGAGGTACTCCTGACCTCCTCTGTGGACGCTGCATTTCAAGACAAGACCTTCTACTGTCACTTCTCTGCTGAGGCTGGAACCGAAAGACCGTTGAGTGTGTTCACCGGGCACTACATAGCTTCTTCAGCTGCTGTAATGACACAGCACCATCGACAAAGGCCCTGGCCAGGCCCATAGAACCTCCTCCACTGGAGCCATCCTGGGCCAAGCCCTGCCCCAATGCTCTTGGGGAGGTGGGGCAGCCAGATGGCTGCAGCTGCAAGGGTGGAAGAAGGGGGAAACCGCAGCCCCCTTATCTCCCCAGCACAACGGCAGCCGGCCCTGCGCAGCTGCAGCGCTCGCCGTGCCCGAGGGGCACCAGAGTCCTTCGCCCGGCCAGCCATCAGGAGCTCGGCCAACCTCCTGCACCCTGGGACCTGCTGTTCTGTCCCCTCCAGGAGCAATGACAAACCATAACCAGTGCCAAAAATAACCTCTGGAAAGCGAGTACTGTTTATTTAAAATACACCTCCCTCCAAACCGACTTCACACCCATCTTTCTCCTAACTGTTCCCACCCCAGAGTGGTCTCCCAGAAGTCGTCTCACTATGTAACTTGAAAGCCGCCGCTGTTCCATTCTTAAGAAGGTGTTTCAATGGGTTTAAAGTTCTTTTGATCTCCGAGTCCCCAGCCGAGAGACGGACCCTGTGAGCAAACAGCTCGCCTCTTGTTTGTCACGGGTGCACTGGGGTGTGCCAGGGTGTCCTGGGTTACCTTCCACAGCCTTCTCTGAGGCTGAACTGGTACAGCTGCTGAAAAACACTCATAACCCAGTAACTTCTCGCTTATTCATACAGTTGTTAAAAGTCACTATTAATAAATCAATACAGATCCTCTTCTCGTCTGCCACAGTTTGGTCAAACCAACCAGGATACATTTAACTTTGAATATTGAACATGTTCAACACGACTGTTCAAAGTCCATCAGTCTTTGAAGCTATTCTGGAAAGTAAGGAGCTCGAAGAATCGCTGTTCTTTGAATATTCGAATATTTTTTAGTATTCACCGAAAAGGTTAAGCTCAGCTTTTGCAGCCCCTACAATAACATTGGACACGATTCCTTTGCGAGTGGGTACCAACACAACCCAGGACCCCGTGCACCTACACGGGGCTCCAGGCTGTGGTGGAGCCTCTGCTACTTCTGCTCACCTTGGGACTCAAACTCACCAGTCTGCAACTGCCACTGGGGACCTTTCGGACACTTCAGCCTGGCTGGGGTGCAGATGGACAGAAGCCACTCCTGGGGGTCTGAAAAGCTCTCTTTTCATGCTCTGAAAAGCTTGGACTCCTGGTGACACAGCTAAGTTTCTGGATTCCCAAAGGCTAACCTGTTTCCTTCCTCACAGTACCCAGGAACCGCAGTATTTCATCAGGAAAATAAACTTTTTTTACAGATGGATGCTCAGTAAATTGCAGGCAGCGATATGAACACTGTGGGTGCCCTTCCAGAGAAACAACAATCTTTATCACGAGCAGCATTCAAAGCCACCTATTGAATATAAAACCCAATGTTGTGTCGCAGGTGTCTCCGTGCTCATTTCAAGCTGCTACATGTCACTAATCACCGCTTTGATTTTCAAAACATTCCTTTTAAAAAGGCAAGAAATTCACCAAGAAAACTGTTGGTGGTCTTTCCTTATGTGGGCAGGTCAACAAATCACAGAATCACATGGGCTTGGAATGGACCTCTGGAGATCATCTAGTCCAACCCCCTGCCAGAGCAGGTCCACCCAGAGCAGGCTGCACAGGAACGTGTCCAGGTGCGGTTTGAATGTCTCCAGAGAAGGAGACTCCACCATCTCCCTGGGCAGCCTCTTCCAGGGCTCTGCCACCCTCACAGGAAAGAAGTTTCTCCTCATGTTTAGGTGGAAATTCGTATGTACACGTTTGTGCCCATTTCCTCTTGTCCTGTCTCTGGGCACCGCTGAAAAAAGACCGGCCCCATCCTCCTGACACCCACCCTTTAAGTATTTATAAGCATTGATCAGATTCCGTCTCAGTCTTCTCTTCTCCAGACTAAAAAGGCCCAAGTTCCTCAGCCTCTCCTCATACAAGAGATGTTCCAGGCCCCTCATCATCTTTGCAGCCCTGCTGGGGCTACAAATCATTTTGCTGGGCAGCCCATGCTGGCTCAGTTTGGACTCTGGTAACTTCTCCAAAACCACTGGCTTTGCTATTAGGAAGGGGTGGCCAGGAACAGTCACAGCCTGGGCTGTCACCCCCTGCCACCAAACCCCTGAGCAGCGCCTGAGCTCTGCACTCCATGAGAACCAAGAGGCAGAGAGACACAATTCTGATTTTCTGAAGCAGCCATAAATAGGTCACACGAGAGGCAGAGATCTAATCTCGCTCTTGCTTTAAGCATGACATGTAAATTTACAAGACAAAAACAGCACCAAAGAGGCAGGAAGCCCGTGTAGGAGACAAAATATTAACATCAATAAACTGTGAAACATCTTTACTGCACGTTTCCTGATCCAGCAACGAAAATGGCGATGCATACGAAGAATTTGAGATGTGCATTTCCTCTGCCTCCCAGAGGCTGACACCACTGCCAGGGTACCACAGAAACAACGTATTTCCAATTTACCAAAAAGGTGCTCAGTTAAAATGCCTTGCAAAATGTAAATTCACCCAAAAAATTTTAATCATCTGAGCCAATTTCTGCTCTTAGAGCCCATCCTCTTCTAGGCATGTGGGAGCTGAATTTGGATCTGCGTATGTATTATTAATAGAAAGAAAGCTAAATATGAATAATGAAATAAAAAAGGGGAAAACACCTGTACTGAGAGAAGTTAAAGGCATGGCAGTAATCCTGAGGCTGGTTTTCAGATCTACACAGACCTACCCCAGGTTTTCTCAGGACGGAATGTTATTCTGTGTCAAATACTTTTTTGCTGGGTTTCAGAGGAAGTTGGATCTTAATATTCAAACCTTTTCCTTCAGTTTAGCTTCTAATTATGTTGTATTGGTTTATTTTATTACTTTTTTTAATTCACTACAAGGCACTCTAGTTTCCAGAACAAAACTCTATAAACTTGGATCCTCTGACATCAATAGAGGAACTTGTCAAATTTATCACCGAACCTATCAGAATTCCAAAAAAACCCCAACCATTTCTATACCTATGCACCACTGGAGACAGAGGTACCGTCCACACATGTATAAACCTACACAGACAGGCACAACGAACATTTTAATGTAATTACAGTCTTAAGCAGACTCCATGAAGTCCACCAGAGAATTATTTACTACTGATTTTATCTGGGAGATGCTCAGAGGATACCGCACGTGAGAGGAACCCAAGAGTCTAAGATTGTACATGTAGATGACACAGGACTACTCCCACTCGCCCCAACACGTATGGAGCTGCACTGCTGGTAAGGCTTGGCGGCAGAAGACATAAGCCCAACACATTGCCTCTCATTTTCAATCAGTAAGTCTGGAAATATTAGCAGCACACAGAGCTCACAGCATAAGACTAATGCGAGCTGCAGTCTTGGGGCAGAGATTGACACAGCAGAAGTGGCCAACAGAGGAGATCTAAGGACACAGCATCAGATCCACCAGTTATTGACAAACTCCACCTGCGCTCAAGCAGTTCCTTTGGCACGTACTCACCGCTGAGTTCAAACAGAAGCCGAAACCCAGTTCTGTAAGGGAATTTTGCACAATCTGAGCCTTCAATTACAGCATTTTTCTACCGAGCAGCGCTTGTACAAGGCATCACTCTCCAAGTGGCAATGCTTAGGCCTTTGTTCAAAGCTCAGCCGTGCTCCCCCGCCCCTTAAATAACTGTACAGCAGGATCTGGATAAGGATGGTGAAAATTCTCCTCACTGCGCTGAGTAAGAAGTGGCTAAATATTGCAGATCATCATCGTATTTGAGGGGGGAAATGAGTCTGCAGTACAGTCATTCACCCAGCCTGGACTAGTGGAAAGCCTGGCCACTGTGGTGTCACCCACAGCCCGTTGAAGCCCATGCAATGAGTCGGCTGTGGTGCCCACCACACCCTAAGCCTCCTGTAAGAGAACGATTTGTGAGTGTCACAGGGGTCCATGTAGGTCTATGCTGCCCCTCTGTTAACATAACGTACCCCTATGGCTCTTTGGATCACAAATACCTGTCACTGCCATCACCTGAATTCCTGTAACTTCACTGAAACACAGCTCCTGATGACAAAGGTTTTTAAGGAGTGAGTGGACCATCCACCTTCTGTCTGTGTTGAAATCAATGCCTGTGGAGGAGATCTGACAGCTGGTGTTTCTTCAAATCAAGCAGTTCTGGTACCAGCACGCAATTCAATGGTAAAAGCAGAGATGTGCACCATCAACACTTTTCCAGATCCACCAAAAACACAGTTATGTCTTCCTTCAGTCCTCATTTTTGGGCCTTGACGAACCACTGTGGTCATTTCTGGAGCTGATTAAAGGAGGTCTGGTCTTGATCCAAACAACTGAGACCAAAACAAAGCTGAGGGTCCACCTGCAAGACTGGAACCTCAGAGTGAAAGCTCCTCAAAGCAAGCTGTGCCCCAGCAAGAGCCATGCCCGTGGGCAGGTCCCCACCAGCCAGCCGCCAGGCCCGCAACGGCCACCTGCACCACGGCCACAGTCCCTTCCGAACAGTCCCTTCCCCAATTACAAACATGTGTGGCTGCTGATTCTCTGCTTTGCCTTGTTATAGATAATAAGGTTATGTCTTCTTCATACATCTTTTGATTTTTTTCCTTTGGGAGACTTGCGGGTTTTAATGGCATTAATTCTTATTTGCCAACCTTGTTCGTATAAATGAGGATGTTCATTAAATTAATGTTAAACGATGAGCATTATAATTAGGATACATTCAAAATGCAGCACATCTAAATCAAAGACTGTCCAAGATGCTCTCTTTTTTATTAAGATATAATTCGAAGGAGGCTTACTGTTGAGTATAAAATGAGTATTTTTCAACAACCTCTTCCGAGATGTATGGACCAAGGAAATACACCATGCACTGGCTCTTTCCAGTTGACAGTTTTTCACACACTCTGGGGTATGACATCTTTCATTAGTTATTATATTAATATTGAGTTTACTGTGTAATTTTTTGCCACCTATCGGAGTAAAGAGAGCACGGAAAACACAGCAACACGGAACAGTGGGACTGCATCCAAAGAACAGAGCTGGGATTTTGGGAAGCAAAATGTAAGGTCACAACTGCTGAGAAGCTTCCCAGGTTACAGCCGTTGTAGTTGATTTCATTTCCTTAGGAGCGGCGGCTCATTGAGGGCTCCTCAGTCAGAGACACCACCCTGGAGGAGGTGTCAGCTAAGGTAGACCTAAGTGCACTGGAGACATAGCTTCAAGACAAGGGCCAAATTCCTTCCTAGAGCATCCTTTGTGTTGTCCCATGGAGACAGCTCTGGAGGCTACCAAGCCACCCGTGTTTGCCATTTTAGGCCAGTCCCTCCACAGTTGTGGGGCTCACTGAGCAGAAAACAGAAAATCCACGGCAGACTGAAGAAGCCTGTCCAGCTCTTCAAATTCCTCCCACCAACAGACAACACTGTCATAAGAACAGACCAACCACAAATAAATTTAGGCTGAGAAGGTTTCTAAATAGGGGGTGGAAGTGAAAAGTGCCAGAGGAGGCTCCCTTCCCCCTTGTTATTTTATATCAAATCAAAATTCTATTTCATCTCACTATAATTTAAAATAATGAACGGCTTTAGTACTTGACCCCGCTGTTAAGTCACACAGTTCCAGCTGACTGCAGTGTCTGTCATCTGGGCAACATCAAAGGCGACACCTCGAAGAGGTCACCTTTGCCAGAGCCAACACAGGGAGAAGGACTTATGCAATTTTTTGCACAGCAACATATTCCCATCTATCTCCAAAATGTATCCTCTTCTGTGACAAACGGATAGCCAGACCCCCACTCTGTTCTCAGCCACACCAGGCTTCGAGGTAGGACCACACTAATGGAAATCAAGGGACTCATCCAAATCCAGCTGGGGTCAGAACTTAGATTTTACCACTTCACAGTTTCTTTCCCTAATTCGTGCCCTAGTTAAGAAGTTCGTCCTTGAGTTTCTTTGCTTGACTGTTGCCATCTGGCCTTGTCCTCTGCCAGTGCCAGCCCAGGTCCAACCCTCTACCCTCTGCCACCAGCAGAACTTGCATTGGGTGCAGGATATCTGCGGGGATGGCCTGTTACTGTGCCAAGCACTCACCACTGAAATGAGAGCTCAAACTCACGCAGCCCGTTTGGTGGGGAAGCTGCTTGGCCCTGGGTGATTTCAGCTGTTTGGAGTCTTACAGAATCGTGGAATGGTTTGGGTTGGAAGGGACGTTAAAGTCCCCCCTCTGCCACCCCCTGCCCTGGGCAGGGACACCTCCCACCAGACCAGGTTGCTCCAAGCCCCCTCCAGGGATGGGGCAGCCACAGCTGCTCTGGGCAACCTGGGCCAGGCTCTCACCACCCTCACAGCAAAGAATTTCTTCCTGAGGTCCCATCTCAATCTCCCCTCTTTCAGGTTAAAACCCTTCCCCCTCATTCTATGGCTCCCCTCCCTGATCAAGGGTTCCTGCCCATCTCTCCTGTAGGCCCCAAGTGTCTTGCTCTGCCCCTTCTCCTCACTGGATTTCCCAAAAGCAGATAATAATAAGCCAAGAGGGAAGGAAAGAGAAAAGCAGGCGGTGGTAAAAAGCAGGAACAAACCAAAACCCAAGGAAAAAATTGCAAAGCTAGAGTGAATTAAACCCAAAAGGTCAAGAAGTACATTAAACAAATAACACACAAATAACCTTCCTCTCAAAATCAAGCTCTTATTTTTCAATTTATTCCCTGTGTAACTCAATTGAAAGAAGTAGCACTGGCCCATAAAAGAATCTGGCCACACACAGTAATAAAACTGCGTTTTATCCCAGGAGATGAGGAAATTGCAGGGAGCCCGGTGGTGCTCACCCCAACCCGGTGGCTGGGGAGGGTTGCAAAGCCCATGGTGCCAGCTGGGAGACCCCACCACAACCCCAGAGCTCAAAAGCACCACTTTGTACCCCACTGCTGCAAGAAAAGTTGATGAGGGCACAGAGCTCCCCACTTTTTGGTGTGAGCTGATAGCCTGCAGGTGTGAAAAAAGAACTGGTACACACACATGGTTTCTCTCTGTTTCTTGCTTTCTCTCCCCACTCCTTTCACCAGTCACCTTCTGTTCTTCACATACGGTTTCCATTTCATCTGCAACTGATGTGCCAGGTGTGAGCTCATGACCGCAAAGCAGCCACCAGCCAAGACGGTTTGACTCAGCGGGGCAGCATCTGAGTTCCTCTCTTACAAAATATGAAGAAATATACACCCTAGCAGACCACTTCTGGCTCTCTGCAGAAGAATTCAAAAGCAAATCCACATGAGTGGGCTGCACAGCTCCTGCCTCCCCCTGCGCACCCGCTCCAGCTGCCCCCCCAGGTGCCCTCCCCAAAACTCATCTCCATCCTGGTGGCACTCAGGTCTGTGACCCACACAGCATCCCCTCCACACAGCAGCCCGCGCAGGGCTCCTGGCCCAGCAGTCAGATGCAACCACCTCAGTATCAGCAACGTGACCGGAACCAGTAAGGACAATCTGAACTACCTTTGAAATAAGCAAAAGTGGCCTGACCCAAACTCTGATCCATAGGAATTTCTCACTACAATAAATAGGTTGGTATTACCTAAAATATCAGATAACAGGCCCACAGACCAGCAACAGCATGATCACCTAAAACGTGATCGCTCTTCATAAATGTTCCCAGATGCGACTTTTCACATTTTTTAAAATCTGCATTAAGCAGATATAGCATCAAAACCCCACACATACTTGTACTTCTAACAGTGAAAAAGGGCTGATATCTCTGTATTTGTTCTCTCGGTGAGCTTCTCTGTCTGTTAGAGACAGAAATGGCAGTGAAATATAACATTTATTAATCAAACTTGCTATCTTCACAATCACTAAATCAGCTTCCATAACCATAATACGAGGATGGGTCCCTTCCAGCTCTGATCAGACCCTAGAGAAGCACAAGCACTGCAGAACTAGGGTTAAAGCAGTAAGAAACTCAATTCCCACGTGTGTCTCTGCAGTGTATTTCAGTTTGTTCAGGTAAAAGAGCTTAACACTTGTCCACAAGCATCCCATGATATGGAAATGTTCTCCCACTCTGGAATCTCTGAGAGCACCAAAGAGTATCTGTTTATTTCTGCAACCACCAAGTTGTGCCTCCTGCATCAACACAACCTACTTGTTTACAGACAGGACGGCACACGCTGTTTGAATCTAGGTTTTGCCATCTCTACCTATATAAAACCAAAATAATTCTGCCTTTGTCTCCTACACATTGACCAAGTCATTCTTGTTGGTAGCAGTGATGCATATACTCTTCCAGGGAACACAGAAAGAGGAAGGAAAAAACCACTATGGAAGAGAAAAATGGTCTCATCTGCACTGAAATGGCCAGGAACTATGGAGATCTGCATTAACGTGCCTAAGTCATTTTCACAAAATGATGTTAACATCTTCTGTTTGTTCCACTTGGCACAACACCCTCAACCTCAGCTGAAGATGAGATGCAAGGCTGTGAAAAGGAGAGAGTGCACATATTTTTAGGGTCTCATAAAGCTCTTCTCACACTTCAGTAGAGGTTCCTCAGTTGGGACCTACAGCCACCAGCAGATACCAAGGACCTTTGCAATGTAAGACTTTACACCCTGCTATGCACATGGAGTTTGAGCAGACACAACCCAGCGCCCAGGAATGACAGAGCAGGAAGGAGCACAGGAAATCACTCAAGAAAATACTTTTGAGAGAGTAACTATGCTTGAAGTAGAGCATTTTGCCCTGGAGTCTGAAAAGTGTTTTCTGTTGTGTACGGAGAAGAAGAGACTCTTCCGAGGACAGGTCATTTCATGCAATTCAGCCATTTCGGAGGACGGCTGACCCCTTCTGCTTGGTCCTGAGGACGCCAGCACTTCACGGTCCTTAACAAAGTATGCAGCTTTGGTGTCTGTCACCAGTTCACCACAGGGACTAGCCTGAGATTCACCTCATAGGCACGATGCCTTCAAACCTGTCATGCTCCCAGGATGCTCCTAATAAAAGCCTCCTGTCAGCAGAATAACTTAATCCCACTAAATTTCTTGATGGCTGAGATCTAAAAAATAGGGTAAATACTGAGGTTTTCCCACTGAAGTCACCAAGAGCTTCACATGAGTAAAGCGTGTTTCCAAGCTGAGTACAAGTCCTGAGGCTCAGTCTGGATTTAAACTCTGCCATTTTAGTGGCAATAAATCAAAAAGTGGAGTCACACATAAAAGTGTCCTTTCCCCTTCCTTCCCCGGGCTCCCAGCTAGCTCAGTACCAGGCTACGCCGGCAACGCTCCGGAGAGCTGCAAACTCCCCGTCCATTTCCACACACACTCACACCATCACAGGATGATATGGGGTTGGAAGGGGCCCCTGGAGATCATCTAGTCCAAACCCCTGCCAGAGCAGGTCCACCCAGAGCAGGTTGCACAGGAACGTGTCCAGGTGGGGTTGAATGTCTCCAGAGAAGGAGATTCCACCACCTCCCTGGGCAGCCTCTGCCAGGGCTCTGCCACCCTCACAGGAAAGAAGTTCCTCCTCATGTTTAGGTGGAACTTCTTATATTCAAGTTTGTGCCCACTTCCTCTTGTCCTGTCTCTGGGCACCACTGAAAAAAGACCAGCTCCATCCTCTTGACATCCATCCTTTAAGTATTTTTAAGCATTGATCAGATCACCCCTCAGCCTTCTTCTCACACTCCATAACATCTGTACAAAATCACGTGCTGGGTTGATCAGAGCAAATCATCGCTTATCAGCCGCAAATGATCAAGTGATGGAGAGGGTTCTCCAACAGAGAGTCAAATGCAACAGTAAACAAAAAATCTATAGCAATGTTCTCATTTTCACGTACACTTGGGACACCACAGCCTAAATCCTGCCCAGTGCAGAAGGGGTTAAGAAAGGGAATTGTCTTGGGGGAAAAAATGCATCCTTGCTTTATTGCACATCCAAGAAAATTCCATGATATTAGTGTCTCAGCACTTCTTCCTCACTCAGCAGCTCACCTCTGCTATTCACCACTGCTCCCTGCAAAGCGCCGCGATGCAGCTGATATGAAAGTTACTGTCAAAAGAGTCTTGTATTAGAGCCATGTAACAAAACCAGCACAAACTGTTATCCACAAGCCTTCGCTTGTTTTCATTGATATGACACCTTCTGTGTGAGCACAGGTCTAAAGTGCTTTAGAAAAGTGTCTATTAATTAGCAAGTGCATTTTGCTCCTCAGCAAAAAAAAACCAGTATCGTCGTATAAATGAAATATTATGTATCTTGGAAAAAAGGAAATGAATCAAACAGAAATAAATAAAATTTCCAGATCACAGCAATGTGCAGTTACTGCACAATCAAAATCCCTGCCAGCATCATCCTGCTAACTGGCCTACCTACAACTGGTACGTGCCAGCAGCAAGAATATCTTCCAAAGCTGAAAGTCAGAAACTCAATAATCAGCAAAAACCACTGTTCAGCTTCTTAAGACCCCATGGAGAGGTGACAGACTGAAGGTTTACTGTAACATGTCACGTATCCACAATGGATGGATGCAAGACCCCCAGACTACCACCAACGGCCTCCAGTGGACAACTGATCTGAGCAAGAACCTGGCAGACACCAGCCCAGCACCAGCAGCAGACGCTACTGGGAAGGACACTTGATTCACCCTCAGGCTGTCCTCCCTGTCCCCAGGATTCGAAGACAAAAAGCATCTCTACCAGGGATGCCACCTCAGGAGCAGCCGAGTAGGCAGGTCACTCTCCTGGGAGAGCCCCGAGGTTGCCCATAAGGACAGGAGGCAGAAGGGACACCAAAAGCCTGGCTGGAAGCCAGAAGCGAGGGGTGGGAGCTGGGGTCAGCCCACCCACTGTCCCTGCGATGTAGCCCTGAAAGAGAAAACAATTTAAGTACCATCCTGTAAAATGTATTCCTTATTTCTCGCCCTCTGTGATTCCAGGAATTAACCTGTAACAATAAGCACATAAATGAAATAAACCATTATGTAAAAGCCTTACAAATCCACCACAGTTTTACTACAATCCTGGCGGTTTGTTTCTCCTTACAAGAGGGACATTGCTGTGAACGCTCCTGCAGCCCTGCCCTGTCCCCACGGCACAACCAGCCACGCACCACCCACAACTTACCGCAACACCTGCAATGCTGGCCTGTTATAAACTCACATCTGCAATCCCGTAGATCCCTCTTCATTTCATAGCTCCTCCAAAAGCCACAACACTCGGAGCAACAGGGTTCCCGGGCACTGTGACTGTACCGGCTCTAGCCCTGAGTGCGCCGGGGCTCAGCTGGATGAGAAGACTCGGGACGTTGCCCCCCGCCAGCGTGCGGGGTGCCCCTTCCACAGCTCATGGGGGAGCATCTACTCAGCTCTGGGCTGCCAGGGTGGGCAGGGGCTAGATCTTAGTGGGATGTGGGTAACCAGGGTGGCTGGAAGGTCTCCATTAGGACCCTGCGATGCGTCTCAGAGTAACTTGCTGGTTTTGGTAGACAGTGGGGAAAACTCCTGTTGATCGGCTCTGCCTAGTGATTGTGAGCCACCCGTGAATTTAAAGGCAAAGTCCAGATAGCTGGAAAAAAAGCTGGAAAAATAAACATTAAGACACTCGCCAGCCGAAACACTGAACCATAATGCAGTGCTATTTATTTATGAAACCAATGTACCTTATGCAAACCATGCATGATAGAGTTATTAACAAGATGATTTCCATGTGGAAAAGCTATTTTACATTCCTGCCTCCCCAGGGGTAAGCAAGAGACCTGAGCTCGAGTTCCTCGGTCCCCTCCCTCGTGCTCATCTGTGCCCTCAGCCCTGATGCGGCTGCTCCAGAGGAAGCAGTTTTGCAGCCCGAAGACGGGGAAAACTTAACAGAAAGCTTAGACAAACAAATCCAACTGTTTGGAGGGAAAACCTTGCATTCTCTGCCTTCTCTAAACACTTGTTCCCTTTGAAAGACACAGGGATGACACCTCCAGCCAACGTCAACAGCTCCAGCAGCACCCTGTGCGTGGGTAAGAGAACGGGTTTGGATTTCAACCTGGACAGACAGGTCTGAACTTCCATGGGGAAAGAGGGGTTTGCAAGTAACCAGGCTCTGAAAGAGGGGGAATACACTTGAATCAGATGGTTTTAACCTTCCTGAAATCAAATGATGCCTTTGCCTTCCCATACACCACTCCGAGGGCTCATTTATACACAGCGACGTCTGAGCAACGGTAATGCTGAAGCTGCACTGGTGGACGAACTTCTGCATTAAACATCTACATGGGAGCTCCATCAAGTCCAAGTTTTAGTACATCAGTTGCTGAGGCTACATAAATAGTTTAAAATACAACAACTGATGACCATCATCACTGCTCTGCCCTCTGAAAAAAAAACACTCAAAGGCTCAGGAAACACTTTTTCCTTGCCGAGACACTGTTTTCACAAACATTTGTGCACAAATAAGACCACAGAAAAGGGACCCCGTTACTCTTCCAAGCCCACTACCAGGCCAGCCACTCTTCAACAAGCCAACAAACGCCAGTTTCTCCAGCAGCCACTGTGCACTGTTCTACGCAGAGAAAACTACTATTTTAGGCAGTCTGACATATTCCTTCTCCCCACCCATCCACCCCACCAAGGATCGGGTCACTCTGCACATCACATCACGTACCGTGAGGGCACCCATCACATCATGTACCGTGAGGGCACCCCGGGGATGTGCGATGTATGTACACGACTTAACTACAGATAAATGCACATAAACACCTTACAAATAAACTAAACAGCATCAAAGCCCCAGGCAACATCATTAATTTTGTACAACAATAACCACTTGTACCAAAATATGCATAAATACAATTTTGAGTACTGCATATGTTTGATTTGCTTTAATTGCAACGTCCATTTATAAACTCCTTTTCAAATCTGAGGTAACTTATAATTGTAATTTGCATAGGCATTATTATGCTAAGATCTCACTAAAAATACACACCAACATTTGGTTGGTTTCTCATTTTCATTCACAGTACCACTTTCATGTATTTATATATATATATTTATAAACACACAGGAGTCCTGATAGTACAGTGACATTCCCCTTTCATGCTCTATTTTGCATGGCAAACAGTCCGAGCCAAGCATGCTGCCCACAGGGGAAGCTCCAGCAATGAACTGCTGGTACACCAAGGAGGGAAGGAGGAAAGGGAATGACTTTCACTGTCATATTTTTTTAAAAACATCAACAATACAATTTAAGAATGAGAAATTATTAACAGAAACCCCCAAACCATTCTTGACTATTTCGGTTGCTGAGTTGCGTAACCTCCTCTTGTCTCTGCTTCAGTAGCTTTCAGCACTTCACAGGCATCTTTCCAAAGATTCACACCAAATTCCAAATGACCTAATTACAGATTTATCATGTTTTATTCCTATTTCGAGATGGTAAATCAGCTTTACATGCGTACATGTACATCCGTGCCGCGCTCTGAATGCCTCTCCTGTGCAGTTCTCCACAACTCCGGCCGACCGACCTCCGCAATAATGACCCTAGGTGACAACCTGGGATCCTGCTGCCCACACAACCTCACTGCTGACAACAGCCATCACAGAGATGGTACATCTTCTCCTCTGATACAGCAGACAGAGTACGGTACGAGAGATACCATACGTACAGAGGGAAAAAAAAAACAAAATTGCATGTTTAGAAAGAAAAACCCAGTAGTAATACTTGTACTATCCAGAGGCATAAACCACACAGGTTTCCTAGGATCAGGCATTCGGCCTAACCCCGGGGCTGGTATGAAATGAAGAAGTGTACTTTATGTCTGTGGACGGATAATGATTTACTCCCCCTGGTAATTCAGCCCTGCATGTGCACACTTCACTGGCTGATGACCCTTTGACAGGCTGTAAGACACAACAGGCTGATAACAATGGATCAGTCAACAGGGCTTGATCCTGGGGCCCTTCTCCTCCCTCTTGACCTCAGCAGAACTGTTGCCTGACACAGGTCCCAAGGCACCGCTGCTGAGCGGGTCCCTTCTGTTTGGGGTTTATCGCTGTTCACCAGCAATCTCTGAGCACGTACCTACACACGGTACCAACACACACCGCGGTAAGTTGTTGGTTACAGCTTCCACAACAACATCTCCTCCAAAGACATCGTGCCTTGCAGGAACCGGTAGCCCATTAGGCACCGTGGCAGTGCAAGCTCTCGGGGGTTTGATAAGTGATTCCTAGAAAATTAATTCACTATAAATTAACATTGCATTTTACAAAACTGTTGTTTCAAGCTCTATTTTGGGATGAACTCTCAGAGCCTGACTCAGGTGTCATGCACAGCGTTACTCCCATGGCACGGAGGTGACCTGGAGCTTACTCCTGAGGGAAACAAGGCCTGACTGCAGCCATCGGGATTTCCAGCTCCTGGGGAGGGAAGAGAGGCTCAGGTGGAGGACCTAGGAGGACGTGCGGTGGGATTTACAAGAGCCTTTCGTGTGCAACAGTCTCACCACAAGCCAGAAGGAACTGCTGGTGTCGCAGCTGCCGTACGGAAGCAGGGTGACACCGCGCACTGGGAAAGCCAGGCAGACCTGTAAAGCCAAAGTTCAGCCAAACTTCCTGAGCAACACACAAACACTCTGTAAGGTGAGTTCTCCTAAACTGAAATGTAAACGGAACCAAAGAAACAGCAGGAAGCAGACACAGGTTTTCAACCTTCTGGGCAAGACTTTTGACAAATCCAAACCTCCTCTGAATACACTGAATAAAGAACTCATCAACTCAGTAAGTACCACAATTTGATTTAACCAGGCATTTTAAATGGAACCATGTTCCCAGCTCCTTTTCAGGGAAGCGTGTGGCATCCTGCCCAGAATGGCAGACACGGCCCCGGGCAGCAGCAGAGACTTGCCAAGGCCACCACTCCCAGCTCTGGTGGCCACCAGCACTTCCCCACTTACACCTTAACATTTCCCTAGTGAAAAAGAAAAAACAAAACAAACCACCAACTTTAATCCAGCCAAAATGGACACACAAAATGGTATCTCAGTGAAGCTCTAAGCAACTCTTAAAATCGAAACTTCCCACTCTTCATTCCCCAATTTACTCCTGTCTTTTTTTTTTTTTCATCTCTTTGTTCACTACCTTTTTGACATTGCTGCAAAATCCTGTCTTGGCCGGCCACAACAGATACAATCTTGTAATATTTCTGTAGGCTGAGTGGAAAGCAAAAGAGAAGCTTCAAAAGTGGCTATCAGGTTGCATTCATGGGCCATAATGTTCTTATTCTGGCAAACTCAATGCATTTAAGATGATGCTTTTCCTCTCTCTCCTTATCAAATCTTTTACGTGGGTTTGTGTCGTTTGAAAGCACAAAACGTATAAAAGTTTAAAAAGTTAATGTGAAATCAAATATAAGCAGTAACATTCAAAGTAACCTGCTAAAACTGATTTCCTTACCTTTCATATGATTCCATAACTGGTGAATGATAACGGAGACATTAACTTGTTTCCAACAGGAAACACATCGCAGTCTCCTGTAATTTTTAGTCTACTTTTAAACTACTCCAAATGTGTTAGGAACCGCTAACTTCACATCTTTGCAACTGATTTGGTCCAAACTGACATGGGAAGCCCTTAACATTCCTTAATAAGGCACCATTTTGAAGGGCAGAGGAGCAGTAACAGGACTGAAGCACACCTTGGGTGTCATTAGGAACTGAATGGCTCTGGAGATTGCACATTGTCATGGGTGTGATGTTACACTGCTGGAAATTGCTCTTTGCTTCAGCCGATTCAGACGGCTGCAAATCAACAAACACTTACTGCACACAATTTATGAAGCAGATTTCCATTTACCAAAGAACTGTAAAAAAAAAAAAAAAAGTAATCACATTACATTTTGAGATGTGGATTAAATGTCTCCATAAAGAGAGTGAATGGCTTTGATCGTTCCTACACCTGGAGCCTCTGGCTCAGCACTTGGTACCAAGATTCGGCCGGGCTTCAACAAAGCCTGAGATGAAGCATTGTCTTCATTCTGATACACATTCCCAAGCACAATTAACATCATATTTATGTTTAACATTATGCTTGAAAATTATAATTTAAAAATTATGTTGCACATATCAAGACAGAACATTTACTGGAACTCTTACATAAAAAGAATAAGGAGATGCAAACTGCTACCAATGGCACTTATTTCCAAAGGTACTTAAGTTAATATATGGGAAGTCATAAATTTTCTCTTCTCCTCCAGACACTTTTTATGCCTTTTTACAAACATGACATAAAGTGTTAATGTTGTTTCCCTGCTTGTGGCTCACCAACAAAAAATTAAAGAGTTCAGCCTTGCTCTCCTTGAAGGGAAATCCTTTTCCCCCCTGGCCTGGATGGGAAGGCAGGGGCCAGGGCCCTGGACCTCCCCTGCCACAAGCCCTGCCAGACCTGGTCACATCTAAAGCAAACGGTTCTGCTTCGAGCAGAGCGTCCCGGCCCTGAGAACGCACAGAAACACAAAATTCAGAAAGACCAAAGATACATCAGCGAGTTTAGACTCAGCACTCAAACAGGCTCTGAAAACACGCTCCCGCTCGCTGCTAAATTCAGATTAAGCGCAGTTCAGAGACACCTCCCTGACAGAGACACCTACTTTTCTTCCTAACACCATTCCCCGACTCTCTCACCGTGAAAATACAGAAAAAAAATTATTCTGAATAGCATTTGAAGCAAGTACATAGTATCTGTGAAAAACTTCCTTTTACTGAAGCATCAAATGACATCTCTGCCTTGTTCTGCTTCCTAACAAAAAAAAACAAAAAAACAAAAAACCCAAGCAAACAAAAACCCAACCAGACAAAAAAAAAAAATTGTCAGCCCCTCCCTGAGGAAAGTGCCCCAGGAAAAAGCCTAGCCTTGGCTTGTCATTTCTTTAACATAGTGGGTAAAAACATCTCTGATTACAACTGATAAGTTGAATTGATCATTTCGTACTGCTCTTTATTTTGGAAGCACAAGGGAACAGCTCCAACTACTGCTTATTCCAGCCCTTGGTGTACTTTTCAAATGGTGTTGAATTTAATTTTAGCAATGTCGTAATTTCACAGAATCATAGAATTGCCAAGGTTGGAAGGGATTTTCAGATCATCGAGTCAGACCATCAACCCAACACTGACAAGGCCACCACTACCCCATGTCCCTCAGCACCACGTCTGCCCGGCTTTTAAATACCTCAAGGGATGGTGACTCCATCACTGCCCTGGACAGCCTCTTCAGATGTTTGGCAACCCTTTCGGTGAAGAAATTGTTCCCAATATCCAGCCTAAACCTCCCCTGGGACAACTTGAGGCCATTTGCTCTTGTCCCATTGCCTGTTCCTTGGGAGAAGAGACCGACCCCCCCTGGCTACACCCTCCTTTCAGGGAGTTGGAGNCACACTGCTGGCTCATACTCAGCCGCTGTCGACCAACACCCCCAGGTCCTTTTCTGCCAGGCAGCTCCAGCCACTCTGCTCCCAGCCTGGAGCCTTCATGGGGTTGGTGTGACCCAAGTGCAGGACCTGACACTTGGTCTTGTTCAACCTCACACCATTGGCCTTGGCCCATCCATCCACCCTGTCCAGATGTCTCTGCAAAGCCTTTCTACCCACAAGCAGATCAACACTCACGTCCAAAATTTCAGCACCTGCCACACCGTACCACTGCCCAGCTCCAACGGGGCCCGGGTTGCTCGAGGCACACCTTCCGCCATGAAGAAATAATTTTAAGACACCAAATAACAGAGGAAGACTCTGACAATTACGAGTTTGCTGGGCTCCTACCCAACAGCAGGACTGCAAATGCTGCTGATGCAGGCCTGCTGCCCAGCGTAAGCTAGGAGGGGACCTGAGGGGATGTCCATGACAGGGAATTCGGACACGGAGGCAGCTGAAGGGCTCAGCCAGCCCTTGGGATGGGAAAACCAGCCGACACAGACCATGGTGGCGCTACCAGACCCTCCTGGTCCTCCTCTAACTGTCTTCCAACAACTTTCACTGCCCTTCCTCTTCCAGAGATAAACTATTAATTTTCTTCACTATGTTAGATATCACATTTAAAAAATGAATGTATTAATTAACGTGCATGCATGAGAGAGTTAACCCAAACCCAACCCGAGAAAGGTTAACTGACTGGACAGAAAGACGGGCGGAAAGGAGGGGCAAAGCCAGTAACGAAACCTTGCAGTTCTACCTCTGTGCTCTGCGTTCATCTCTGTGTTCATCACTATCCCTAAAAACAGACATGTCGGGGATTTAACACAGAGTTCTGACTGTAAGAATTTACACAGCAACTTTAAATCCAGAGTATCTTTACACTCTGCCTTTCTACGGAACACACAGGGACGGCCTGAAGACGAGAGCTATGGGTGCTGGGGGAGGAAGGGGCTCGTCTTGACGAATGCAGGGATGTCGTTAGTGATCTGGGATTATTGAAGGAGTGGGAGTCAAACTGCAGGGACTATGGATAACAGCGCAGGGGGAGATGCAGCTGTGGGTGAAAAAACGTCACTATTTCTGATGCTGTTTATAAAGTGTAAACTGGGAGACAAAGTCAGCGCCGAGGGCACGGCAGGACAGGACACACACTCTGTGTGGAATGAATAACCAAGGCTCTGAAGAAGTTAAATACATTATTTCGCTCAGTTGTTTGGAAACCTAGAGGATTGTTTACACAGGACTCTTATAAAATAAGCAAATATTTCTGAGACATTTCACCTTCCCTGTGAAGGACTATTTTCCTACAGCATGTTTAACACCCTGCTGTATTTTGAAGTTTTATCATAAAGTTTTAACCTTTCTTAAACACAGACCAAACCAAGTTGAGAACATCAAGCTTTGCAGCAGAAACAGTACATCATTTTCCCCAACTATACTTTACACCTGAAAACCACAGACAATTGGGTATGGCCTTAAGAGTCGCGATACCTGACTGAGCTCTCCTCCAGAAGTGATGACGAGCCATTCCCACAGCCAACAACCACTGAGAGCTCTCCGGCTGTAGCTCTGCTACAATCACACCACGGCTGTGACTAAATCCAATGCGATGCTTGAGAAGTGACCGCAAACACAGGCAAAGCAAAAAGGGAAACGCTGCTGTTGAGTGGAAGATAAGTGAAAAAATATTTACTGAAATATGGCCAAAAATTAAAAGTTCTCCATATAGAACTAAAAAACTAAGTGTATTTATTGGACTGTAGAAGAAATGTTCAACTACCTTCTCAGCAGAACTCAAATGAAGACATAATCACCTCACAATTAAAGAAGATGACTCTCTTGGCAGAAGGACATCAAAATGGTGATGGAAAAGTCTGACTTGGAAAGAGGGCTCTTCAATCCAACTAACTAAAATAATAAGTCCTGGAAACTGAAAATAAGCAAACTTAGATTAGAAATACACCTGATTTTTCCAATAATGAAGAAACAAACCAGTGGGACAACTCTCTAGTGCTTCTGTTGACTTTTCCTCAAGAGTACATGTGCTTTCATTTTGCTGATGTGTCTGTTCTGAGCAAAAAAAGTTGGTTGATGATCTACATAAAAGTTCAGAATACTGTCAAGCACCCTTTTGACCTTAAAATTGACATTAAAATTCATAGGATCTTCTCAGAACAAGCCTGAGTGTTTTGAGATCTCCTCAATCATCTAAACTCACCCATTTTAGAAGAAAAGTCCTGCATTCAGCTGTAAGGAAATGGCATCCTGTAGAATCACCATAGATTGGTTTGGGTTGGAAGGGACCGGAAGGACCATCCAGTGCCACCCCCTGCCCTGGGCAGGGACACCTCCCACAAGACCAGGTTGCTCCAAGCCCCCTCCAACCTGGCCTTGAACCCCTCCAGGGATGGGGCAGCCACAGCTGGTCTGGGCAACCTGGGCCAGGCTCTCACCACCCTCACAGCAAAAAATTTCTTCCCCAGATCTCATCTCAATCTCCCCTCTTTCAGTTTAAAACCCTTCCCCCTCATTCTATGGCTCCCCTCCCTGATCAAGAGTCCCTCCCCAGCTTTGCCGCAGCCCCTTTAGGTACTCCAAGGGGCTCTAAGGACTCCCCAGGGCCTTCGTTCTCCAAGCTGAACCCCCACAACGCTCTCAGCCTGTCCTCACAGCTGGCTTGTGTTGACCTTCTCATCAACCACCACACCGAAGCCCTTCTCCTCAGGGCTGCTCCCCATCCTTTCTCCACTCAGCCTGAATTTCTGCCTGGGACTGCTGTGACCCAGGTGCAGGACCTTGCACTTGGCCTGGTTGAACTCATAAGGTTGGCATGGTCCCACCTCTCAAGCCTGTCCCAGTCCCTCTGGATGGCATCCCGTCCCTCAGGCTTGTCAACTGCACCACACAGCTCATTGTCATCGGCAAACTTGCTGAAGGTGCGCTCCATCCCACTGTCTGTGTCACCAACAAAGATGTTGGTCCCAGTACTGACCCCTGAGGAACACTACTCGGCACTGGTCTACACTTGGACACTAAGTCATTGACGGCAACTGAGTGCAGCCATCCAGCCAACTCCTTATGCACCAAGTGATCCATCTGTCAAATCCATGTCTCTTCAATTTAGAGACAAGGGTGTTGTGTGGGACAGGCCAAACAGCAACAGAAGTCCAAGCCCTCTCCCTTCCCTTCCTGCCCTAATCCGGAGACTTTGGAGAGATGTTCAACAGAAGGGATTAAATATTGCTTGTATTCAGGATTGTATTCCTGAAAAACGATCACTGCCTGCTTCATGTGCTCCCCTGTTACTCTACGTTCATCCCAAAACATAATGAGAACCATTGGGGGTCTCTGTGGTGGCACCCAGGGCAGGGGCTGCGCGGTGCCCAGCGCAGGCATGTACAAAGAGACACTGTTCTGCACGGGTCCCAACTCAAAAGGGTAAATCACAACCACATGGCTTCTGGTTAAGAAATGTATTTTTATACACACACAATCACAAATGCATACGATCACCGTCGTACTCCACATGGAAATCCCACGGAAACCAAGGGTATCATCTGGTCAACCAGATCACTCTGCTGCCCACACAGAGTGTGGACACGGGGCCACTGACCCAAAGGAGCACATGAAGATCATTTTTTAAAATAACGAGTATGTCTTCACCAGAGCTTTTTTAAATCATTATAGTTTAGCCATATCAAATGCAGCTTCTCCAGACCAATGAATGGCACAGATGACACAGGAACAGTGTTCCTGCCAATTTTCACATTTCCATCACCTTCCATTGAGATGTTAACAGCAGAAAAGGAGGTTTAACAAAAAATCACAACTAATGACTCCTAGCAGAAATATCTCACTTTTCTTTTTTTTTCACTTGTTACATCCTTTCAGTCTGACAGATGAAAACTTTAAGGAAAAACGCTCCCCTTGAAAGTAAATGTGGAGCATTTTTTGCTAAGAGGAAAATGCAGTGAAATCCATAAGCAATGCAATAAAAGCATAAAGGCAACCATAACTCCAATTGCTCTGACATACTTCCGGATTATCAGATTAACAATTGCAAATGCAAAATTTAAAAAAATTTTTCTTTTTAAAATTATAATATTTTTTCCCTTTCTGCTTGTCTCAACTACTTGCTAAAACTAATGGATAAAATACTAAAAATTGCTGAACATCCCACTAGAGACCTACAGCTCTGGAGAGCACCCAGCACCGGGGCAAAGCGGATGTCACTGTCACCACACCATGGTGACACCAGTGTCCCTCAGAGGGGGCTGAGCTACTCAGCCATTACCCAGAGCAGGGGACAAACCGCTCAGGAATGAGTCCACATGAGAGACTTTGGGAAATTTGCTAAAAACCTTGTTATTGCCAATATATTCTCTATGGAGATGTAACAAACAGCTAGGTAACATCCCAAAATAGATTGTGCATAATGCCCTAAAATAGACTGTGCACAGGCTTAGTCTTTTCAAATAAAAATCTAAAAGGAATTACTATTCATATCACTCCACAAGTATAAGAGTTTTTAACATACACTCACGTTATGGTGTTCCCAGCCACAGATAAGATGCACAAAATAGTTACTATGAAAAAGTCCAGTTGATTTCAAGGAGTTAGCTCACCCGTATCATGGAAAAGCTTCTAGTGCTGCTGGAGTGCACCTTTAAATGATACTTTTAATGTCACAAATCACATTTAGTAAAATGTCTTGAGGAACTGCAAAATGTTTTAGATATCCAAATTTCTGACGAGCAGGAAAGAAAGTCATTACAACTAGAAAGTTACTGCCATTTATCTGGTGGGAGTTCTGTTCACCAGAGTAATACTGCAGTCAGAGGGTAACACCAGCAGCAGGATATTTGCTGTGACCCAGCATCCGAACGTCATTTTGAAGTGTAATGAAATTGTGCTAATAAAGCTGCGGGCAGAACAACGCCATTAGCTTCTGGCAGTGAAAGGACACTGTGCTGGAGGCTGGTGGGCTCAGCACTGAGCACGCCTCGGGGTGGCCTCTGCACGGGCCCACCCTGCCGTCCAGAAGAGAACCCCAAGTGCAGGAGGGCAGAGCAAAGCTGACTCTAAACTCCAGGTGGTGGCACCAAGGATTTCCCGGGGGTCCTCGTGCAGTCCCACCAACCGTCCCGCAGCAGACGCCCACGCTGGCACTGTTACAGGCTGCCACGCAGGAGACACCATCCAGGCTAGAAAAATACCCGACGTTTTCTGTGTCAATATATCCTAAAATGTGTATCGATCAGGAAGAAGAAAATATATTAAGGTCATACTAAAGACAATGCGTTTTAGAAAGCTTTAGAGTGATCCTAGAACACTTTTTCTCTTCACCAGTTTCTCCCCATACGTAGTTACGCTGCTTTGATAATTTTTTTCAACTTTTTTATCTATTTCCTTCATTATAGAGCTATTCAGTGATAAGAAAAAAGCACCAGGTAACCGAGCCCCCCTTTGTATGCAGAACTGATTTTCTGTTGCCTGAAAAATGACATTGCTTTAACTTTTCTGATGAAAAGCCAGCACCTGAACGGGCACCTGGGTGTTTGCAGAACTGCTCACCAGCCACAGTCGAGCCCAGGGTTTGGGCTGCTGAAGAGCGCTCGTCAATTCATACCCCTTTTCAAATTCTTCTTTTTTAATTAAACACAAGTGGTGCTTGATATCCATAACATTTCATCCTTTCAGAGGTTGATCAGATCATTTCACACAACAGTCCAAGGCAACAAACCCAGCCTGGGTACCGGGACAGCGTGCCACATTTGTGCAGCCCTGCCCCTTTAAAAAGAATTTTTAAAAAGGTGTAGAATGGGTTTGAAATGAAAAAAGCTTAAGTTCTCCGAACAGCTTTCAACTTACAGAATAAATAATGCTACGTTACTTAAAGAAGATTAAAATTACAGCAATTTCAGCCTGAAGACAAGAAGGATTTTAACAGTTTTTTATCTCAAGTTTATCTCAAGTAATGTTCCATACTAACAACTTTAAAAGAAGTAGGTGTTTTGGCTTGTTTGGGTTGTCTTCCTTCTAAGGCAAACAATTCCCACTAAGGTGTCCACGTTAACACTTTATCCAGAATAATTAGCATGCTTTATGGGCTCTATCAAATAATTTCTGAAGGGTTTGGTTTTCTGTTTTTGCTGGAATAGAGCACCCATAAGGGAAAGCGTTCTGGTACAGGTGTTAGCACAGCTCAGGTCAGTCTCCTGCTATAACCGAGGCTGTAATGTTGACTAACTCCTCGGGAAAACTTGAAATAATCTTAAATATTTAGTTATTGGAAAAACTTACATACCTTGTTCCCATGTGAGCTAAAGGAAATCGTTCTGTGCTCGGTACAATTAACCTCCCTCGCTCCCTCCGCTGGGATAACACTAAGGGAAATAGCTCTGTGTTTTTTGGATTATTCTCATCTTAAAATTTTACCCAAATTTCCAAATCTGGCCACAGCAAGTGAGAAACCTATGTAAAAGAGAGGAACTAGACACTGCCATGCAAAACGAGGCCTATTTTAGAACAGGACAACAATGAACACTCCAGTAGGAGAATAAAATCTCCCCGTACACAGGGGTTTTAGTTTTGCTATATAACAGACAAGTGCTTTCCTTAACCTGTACAGAGTTTGCTCTGTGCATCGAGGCACCTTGATTAATACCCACCATTTTTTGCTGCTACGGTAACTGCAGGAACTACTTTTAGACAACTAAACCTTTTGTAATTTTACTAAGTTATTTGCTCCAGCTATGTTTGAGGCAATAAGTTTCAAAGTTAAAATATATATGGGGTAGAAAAATAAATATAAAAATACCTGTTGTTTTATTTAACAAGCGATTGTATGATGCCACCTTACAGCACCAGGTGCATGTGATAACAAAATATCCACTGCAGAGAAAATAAATAATTTATCATCCTTCACCTACAGCTGTAATAAATAACCCAGTGGGGATTTCTAGTTGAACAAACTAGTACAAAAGGACTTGCCTTGAATATTAGGTTGTGGAACACTCCCAAAATAGACGAGATACTTAGAGACCCGTTGTTAAATATGATTTCTCAGAGCCCTCAGCAGTTTGCAGTCACAGCCTGTCAGCAAACCTACTCTTAGCTGCAGGGACACAGGGTGTCCCTGAGAGAAGCAGCTCCTAAACCAGGCACGACCTCCAAGACCATGACCAACACCATCACCTGGGAGCAGAGGAGAAGGCAGCGCTCTTCACATAGCACAGGTCTGACGTGCTCTGGCCACACGGCTCCACCAAGCCGGGGAACCACCTTGTCCCCCACCATCTAAAGCAAACCTGCGCAGTACGGGCACAGAGAGCCAGAAGCCCTGCATCTGGCCAGGCCCCCAGGTGAGACAGCAGGGCGACTACCTGATTCTCACCTTCTTCATCCACCAGCACACTCTGCAGCTCCCTCCTCCTCCTCCTTTCCTTGCCTTCCCCGCATCCAAAGAGCCACCTCCCGTACCAACAGGCGATACAGCTACAGCTGTTCTTACTGCTCACAGCCGCGCTGCTGGTAGCACACCAGACAACGCCAGGACACCTCTTCAGGTAGGAGACCCACGAGGTGAGGACACACACAGACGTACTGTGACGGAGCGATGGAGGAGCCAGGAACAGGTGGAGCACCAAGGCTGGCTTTGCACAGCAAAGCAAAGGGCTGGACGCAGCTGAGGTGTGGGGGATTTCATCAGACCAAAGATCCACACCCAAGAAGGTACGGTCTTCACAAACAGGGGAGTCAACCCCACTCTCTGCTTTAGTGCTACTTGCCTTTTGCCTGTAAGGTCATCTCCGTCCCCTCCAGACACAGCTTGAAGCTGCTTGTCTCCAGCTGCTCAGGAAAGCACAGAAACCACTGAAACTTCACCTAAGGAGACGTCAGGAACAGCATCCTGCGAATGTGCCGGTGGCTCCACGGCTCGTCCGAGGGGGACATGTGACACGGGGAGTCCTAACAGAAGGGCTCACAAAGCTTCCAGAAAGAAAGGAGCCCAACTCAGGACGATACATCTGTTACTCTTTCTTCCTATGAAACCTTAATAAAGTTTGCCGCGCATTTGATACTTGTACCCTACGAATTCAGGGCGGGAAGGGCTGGCGCTGCCGCAGGGATGGCCCGGGCCTGGGGCGCGAGGGAGAGCGACTGGTGGGAATAAACCCATGGAAAACATTCCTTTAAATATCTGGAAACTACCCTCAGGAAGGAAGCTCGAAAACCCCCGATCTGCTTGATTCTACAAAACCAAAACTAGAAATTACAGCTTTTTTTTTTTTTTTTTTTTTTCTGAAATACACACTGTTTGTCATGTTAGAGACGTAAGTGTGATTAAACCATTAAAAAGCTGGGCAAGCCTCCCTCACAGCACACAGCTTTGCTCATTTGCTTATTTTGGGTGGCAGCACTGTTTCTGTGCAAACACGACCACCGCCAGTGCTTGCGTGTCTAGGACAGGGACCCGACAACTTACACACCTGAAACCTGATTTTTATTTGTTCGTTGGGTATCTATTCCTTCAGAGAAAAGCAAACAGAGACGCACATACGCTGTTTGCTACTAAATCACTCAACGTCCTTCTCCAAAACAATTACCTTAGCTTCTGATGTGGTGAGAAGTCTCCTCCTCCTCAGTTTTCTTTACTTTAAAACCCACCTCTGGGTGCCACCGTGAGCGAAGCAAAAAGGGTTTGTCACCCCTGCGACACAGCCGCAATCCGATTCTGTCCCTTTATACCACAAAATGAAATACCTTTCTGTGTGCACACACAAGATATTGCCCCCGAGCTGTCCACAAAACCATCATTTTCTGGATCAGATACACCTAACCTCTCTTCATCACTTTTAATCAAAATTCACCACCGCGTGCAGGCAGCTTAATTCCTGCTGCTGTTTTGCTTTTCACGAATCCACTCTGATCGCCTCTTTGCATGAAAATCTTAATTTTTTCACATTCCTCAGGCTTCCAAGTTTCAAGTGCCTAACACTCGAAGCTTCTCTCCAGCCTCTAAATCAGCCTCTCCTCGTCATCTGTGCCCAAGTCCTGATGAACACAGGCCCCTGCACACCCGTTAAGCCTCGAGTCCACTGCCAACGCTGGCACTAGAAATAGTATTTTTGCTTCACGTTTCTAGGCAGCTTTTTACATCAGTGGTCGAACACCATCCCTAATGTCACAGAGAAGTTATTTTTATGTTTTTCTGTGTGCAGGGCTAGTTTTGGGGAAGTTTTTGGGTTGACCAGGGCCTAGTCGGGCACCTGCGAAGCGCAGGGGCAGCGGGCACAGCCTCCCACCGGCTGCTTTGGGGCAATTAGTGGAGATGGTTAACAGGAAGGAGTCACAGTTTAACCTTACTGAATACCTGTCAGAAGAAAAAAGCACTCATCCAGGCGATTTACCAGATTTTAATTTCACTTTTTACACTTTTAGCACTGATGGAGAATCGCTGCAAAGCCGGTTAACGCTCCATCGCCCTCAAGCCCGCCCGCACGGCTGCCCTTCTCTTCCACCAGCGCCCCCGGGACCCCCCGTCTCGGCCACCCGAGTGGCCCCCAGGGGCGGCACAAGGCCGGTGGCTCGCTGACAGCCCCCAGCGTCCCCTTATCAACCCCCAAGACCCTTCAGAGACGCCTCGGAGATTCCTCGCAGACCCCTCAGAGACCCCTCACGGCCCCCCGCTGCCCCCCGCTGGGGAGGCGGCCCCTTCCCCCGCCGCGGCTCCCCGGGACCCGCAGGACGCCGCCGAAGCGACTTTCCGGGTAATTCTGTGAATTTTAACATTCTCGGCTCTCCGGTCACCAACTTCCCCATTTCTCGCAGCGGAGGCAAACAACAATACG
>VXAK01010648.1:1836-15035 GCA_013399435.1 Arenaria interpres | reverse complement strand
ATGTAGTGGATTCCTCGCATACCCGCCGCCGCTGCGTTTGACTTTGGAAGCACTTCGATTTCACATCTTTTCCTTAATGTGTGAACAATGCTATATACCTTTAATAAAAATTATATTTTAGGAATTATTCCACAGGTGTGGATGACTTAAATTGATAATTGAGAGCAACTTCATCAGAACTCTCAGAGATATTTAAGTAACAGCCAGATCATTTCGAAGGGGAAGCCGTTTGCTAAAAACTTAATACCAGAAAACAGCCAAAATAGTCCCTTCTTCCTCTTCCAGTCTTGTTTTCTGTAAGTCCACAAATTATAATAGAGCTGAACAAAGTGTAACTGATAGTCCTTCTAGAAATTACTAGAGATTCTAATTAGAGTTGATATTGGATGATTTATTTTATGCAAAAATTCTCAGCACTAGTCTTTGAGCACTTAAATATTGGTATTTGCCAAGTCTGCCTGCTTGCAGATGAAAGGAGACTGGAAGCTGATTGCAGAGTGTAAAGCATGTCCTATTTCCTCCAAACCATCTCCCTGCTAGTGTCATGTAGGGACATTCACACTGAATATACAGAAATTACTACACAGAAATTCCCATTTTGTGGTTGCCTCCTTATCTTATTTTTCCTTTGTTTCCAAAGGGTCTTTTCCCCACCAGCCTAACTTCCATTATGGTTTTCATTACTGTCTGTAAGAACAATGTTCTGAACTGAGAAGCTGCTGGCTCTGCGGCTGAACATCTTTGCTCAAAAATACCTGCAGGAACAAGACATTCTCTGCTCAGTCATGCAGAGCAAAGATTCAAAGTCTATCAAGTGTTTGCAGATTCCTCTTTCATCCATACAACCAGTAACATTTTCTTTAGGCAGCACTGTTAATGCCATGTTGAAGTCACTGCTATCATTTCTTCAGTTTCATATAAAAATCAAAAGGTCTGTTAGAACACTGCAAATAATGGTTGCAGTTGCCTCCTGCTAGTCATCAAAATGTTTGCAGGCAGTATAATATCAAACCAACAAGTCCTTACACTAAATTTAAGAACAAAATCAAAAGCACAACCAGCCTACCAAAAAGAGAAAAAAAACCCCACAACTAAAAAAACAAAAACCCACAGCTATTCCTTTGGGTAGGCACTGCCTGCTATTATCAGGTCAAACACAGGCAAGAAGTCATGATAAAGAAACCTGAGGGAATCGGAAGGTTAAAGAGGAAACCAAGATGCAGAGCAATTTAAAGACTTGTCCAGGATCATACAGCAGACTGGTCGCAGAACTGGCAATAGCATCTGGCTTCACACCTCCAACCAGTCTGTCTTCTAGACCAGCAGAGCCAACTATAAATTGAGAGTTAGAGTTAAAAAGTTACGTCATATAAATCAAGGAATCTTACCCTTCCTGAGTAGAAAGGCCAGCAGTAGGTAAAATGTTCTGGTATTCTGCTCCTTATTAATTCTTCTGTGATACCATGACTGGAAGTCACAATTTTGAAAATCGTGGGAATACATTATGTTTTGTAGCTTTAGCAGGGATTTTTTTTCAGAACAGCTCTATGAAAAGTTTTTAAAAGTCTGAGACTGCAAGTCAGATCAGTCAGGAAAAAAGAGTCACACATCTCTGCCTTATAAACTTAAAACAGTTGTTGGTCTCTTTTCTAATTACATACATTGGTGAACTGGATGTGCAGTCTTTTGACAATTTAATCTACTTTTTTTTTTCAATAATGCCACAGTAGCAAGATTCCTGATATTGTCACATTACTGGATTTCAGCTGTGACCAGAAAGGAAAGGGGTTATTTCCTTTCAGTTTGATCTTCAATTTGAAATTTAACCTGAATCTCTCACAACACTCTGGTAACAGTTTCAACTGTGCAAATAGTATGAAGAACAGGGTTTAAGCATAGTACATATTGCCCAACAATCTCACTCTTTACAAAATGGTAACAGACATATAGCTATAGTATTGTCCACCGAAGTCAACTATTTTATTAGTCCCTTTTCCAGAGGTTCTTGTTATGATATAAGCAGTTTCTTGTTTCTATTTTCCATAGCTTGTATTGTGGTGTGCATATATATTTAATATACATGACTTTATGCATATTTCTGTAAAGTCTCAATTACTTCTATGTAGTATGTTCAGTGTGTAATTCAGAGTCATCTAACCCCCAACCAGTTTTATTCCATTCTTTTAAAAAAAGAAACTCAAGAAAGGTGCTTCTACTCCTGATACTTCAAACTATCTGAACTGCTGCCCTGGATTTTTACCATTGTTCCTCTTGCCGTGCCTTCTTGCTGCTGCATTATCTCAATGGTTCTGAATGAAGGGGAGGGAGTCTCAACTTTTTATAGAGGAAGAACTGGTCTGCCAGTATCTTGTGTGTCTGTGTGAGGCAATAGCTATAGGTCCTCTCTATTCTCAGCTCAGTCCATAACCAATGTTCTCGTAATTAGCCTTAAGACTTTTCGACCAGCCTGAGCTGAATGAGGTTGCCAGGGTGCAGAATGAAATTACACAGCCTTCTCCAGCTTTATGCAGAAGGAATAGGGCACATAGCATTTAGTATGTATAAATCAGCAAGAATGATGCACCTGAAATGTGGTTTGAAAAGGGCAGCAGCCTCTTAAAAAGCTTTGGAAGCTAACTTTTAACTTTGAAGAGAGGCTTGATAGTTGAAATTCAGGTTCCGGTATTATTAGGAGGATTACTCTCCCTTTTTCCCCCCCCATGTGTATAAAAGGCTCATAACTCACCAGTGATGTGGCCAATATTAAGAATATTCTCTAGAGCTGAAGAAGCATGCACATTCTTTACTATTAAGAGATTTTTTTTCTGATTCTTGAAGAGCCATTTCTTTATCCTGTGTGTCCACAGATTTTACTTGAATTGGGATATACCTTGAGAAATGATCCGGTTTCTAAAGTTGTACCTGTTGTACTATTTAAATTGTGACTGCAGCAAGATATATCATAGATTTCTCCTCTTGTGAAGGCAGCTGGTTCCCACAAAACAAATAGGAGGCATTTCTTTGCAGTATCACAGCACTGACTTAAGGAAAATATAGTCAGAAACTATACTACGAGGTAATTATTTAATGAATTGGATATGACAATGCGTGTGTTATCTTGCAATATAAAAACTTAGAGGTGTTGGTGGCCGGAAGCCAATTGGCTTGTTAAATCCAGTCAAATTGCATAATGGAAGAGAAAGAGGTATTATGCATTTATTCTTAAAGGAATTTATTTTTGTAAAGAAAAAAAAATCAAATTGTATGAAGTTCTTTCAGATCTACTTAGTAATCTCAAGCTATACTAGACTTTTTCATTTAATTTAAAAATACAAGGGCAGACCCTAGAAACTGACCAAATGCAGTGTCTTTTACGGAGGAACTGTTATTTTTTTAATGTTCTGTCCATGCACGTAAGCCCATTTTTCTGCTGATTTCTTATTTCAGCTGCAATCAGGTCCATTTTAATTGTCTACCTCTCAAATCACTACTGCTAGCAGGACCTCCTTTCAATTTCTAGAAAGCTGATAAGATCTATATAGCCCTGATGGACTCTGAAGTCTGAAGTATGTTCTCTTTTACACTGGAAATTAACTAATACATAGGAATGACCAGTGAAGTTTGAATATTTTACCTTGGACTTTTCTTTTTTATGATGTGGAATTTTAATTAAAAAGACATTGATGCCAAAGAGCACTGGTCAATTTATTAACATGAAAAAATGCATACCTGGACTAATTCATATCTCAAAGGCAATCACTTTATTCCATTAATTTTAGCTATTATTAATTCTATTGTTTCCTTACTGCTTTTCCCAGAAGGTTAGAGAGAAAGAATTTGTCAATCGATACAGGCATGTGCAAGGTAGACATATGTGCTACACAAAATTTTCTAGCTATCATCTCATTGTAACTGTTTACATCCATATATAAACACCACTTGCTGACTGCCTGTATTAGTATACAGAAAATGAATACAGAAACAAGGGATTGCATTATTTTGTTACTTAAATCTACAGGACAACAGTTTTCAAGACTGAACAAAGAGCATCAACGTGATGGTTAACTTCTCTGTCAAATTCTGGCCCAGGCTTGTATTAACCAAAGCATTTCAAGATGAGTTCAACTTTTAAGCATTAGCTTAAGCCCCTTCCTTTTGGAAGAGCAGTTAGGTAAGTCTCTCAGGTCCACAGAAATCTCTGCTATTTAGTCACACATATGGAGTTAAACATGTACTTGAAGGGTCCTGCTAATCTGGGGTCTTAGGAAAGACTACACAAAAAACCTGTCAGTATTCTGTCCTTCCTGCTCAGTTATGGCTCTGTTCATACTTCACTATGATGCAAAGGATTTTTAACTTTTCATTATCATCTGAAAATCTTTTGTACTTCATGAATAAGTCTAGATGTTTCCTATCGTTCTTTAAGTGAGATCTTGCAGTAAATCATGATGCAACCTACAGCATATCTCCACCTGCTAGTTAGACTCCTTAGTAAAAGCATCCAATCAGTGAATACAAGAAGATTGATTTTACTTTCATCTTAGAATACAAGATTCATTAATGACATAGAAACAAGTCTGCATTTGGTTAATTAGTTGAATGACGGTCATCCATATCTATCGCCAGTGGCAGGCAGCTGGAGTTGTTAAGTCCAGGAAAATAAATTCACTCTCAACACTAAAGTATTAATCAGCTCAGGAAGGCTCGTTGACGTCCTGAAAAGTACCACATGGGTGTGAAATAAAAATATCCTGGAGTTGTTGGTTGAATTGATGTTCAGATTTAGAGAGTAGAATTCATGGCTTTAAAGTCGGGCAGTAATCTCATGTGACAATATTATTTCTCGGTTTCAGTGAAATTTCTGTATTTCAGAGAAAAGGAAACAAAGACTTGCATGCTGATACTTTCACAATGTCTGCAGCTTGAGGCTGTAGAAGAGAGTCACTTTTCAGAAGAATCCACACTGCCTTTGGATGAATTGTCCCTATAGCGGTACTCACAGGCAGGAAATGGGGATTTATGCACAGAAATGCTAGTAAGAACAGCAGGGAAGTTGCATGCAAAAACTCTGCAAAATGTGCCTTTTTGAAAATTTTCCTGCTTTTATGCAGAGTTCTTATTTATTCCTTTCATATTTTCTACAGGCTTTTAAAAGCTGCAGAGTTCTCAATCCAGTGTTCGGCAGGCCTGATAGCAAACATTACTAACTAAAAAAATCAAAGCTTGTTAGATTTAAGGCTGATCAGAATGACTTAGATTTACTAACTTTTCTGTTCTAAGCAAATCTATTGACTGTTTTCTCAGGTCTCCATAATAGCTTGATTCTTGTAATCAGAAACTTATTAATGCGGCACTTAAAGTACATTTTTTTAATATGCATATGACAATACAACTCTTTTCACAAATACCTCAGTGGCCATGAATTTAACATATTCTATAAATTTAGCTTAATCTCCAGCTACAAACTAACCTTATTTGACAAAGAACACATGTGGGTGAATTACTCTGTAAAATTAGTGACATTGATCCTTGTGAAGTGGAGCAAAAAACACCCTGATATCTAGGGAGAATAATGATACCTAAGAATGTATCTTTTGTAAGTCTACTGTATTTGAACAAATTAAAATGATTGTAATATGAAATCTATTTTTCTTCTGGCATAAATACTAGGGTAAGAAAACTACAATAAATGTCTAACCAGGTTCTGGTTCTTCGTGCACACTATCAAATGCCACTGTGTTTTCCATAACTAATTTTTTATTGGAAATGGAAAAGAGTAGTGTCAAATATTTTGTAGTGTGAAAAGCAAATAATATTAGACATATTTTCGCTTTTTTCCATGCACTATTTAACAGTCCATATAAATATTTAAATGGTATGGCTATCAAACACTTTGTATCAGACAGTGTGAATAGTCATATTAAAATCAGGTTTTCCAGATTGCCAGCTGAAATAAAGTTCCTGTTTGCACAATGATAATTCATAAGAACACATGAATCAGATATACTTTAACTTATTCATAATAGGAAGAAGAAATAATATGATAAACATTTCTTATAATCTCCATAGATTAATATTTCCATGAACAGCTTTTTTTAGATGAACTTACTTCAGCCCAAATACATAAGAATAATACACATTTAACTCTTAATTCTGTCTTTTACTAAACATTGATAAACATAGATCTCAATGGATCTGGAATTTAGGAGCATAGGGAGGTAAGTTTTTACTGACTCCTAAACCAGAGGCACTTCTGAAAATTTCACGATGCATGCATCACAATTCACTGTAATACATGAAAATGCATAATGTTAGAATTGCAAGTAAATCAAAATGCTGTTAAACGGCATTCTGCACTGTAGCATATAGAAATTTTATTTAGATATTTGTGTCTTCAGCTGGGATGGAGTTAACTTTTTTGCTAGCAGCTGGTGTGGTGCTATGTTTCTGATTTGGAATGGGAATCGTGTGACAGTGCACTGGTGTTTTAGTTGCTGCTAAGCAGTCAAAGCCTCTTCTGCTCCTCTCGCTGCCCCATCAGTGAGCAGGCTGGGGGTGCACAAGAAGCTGGGAGGAGACACAGTCGTGACAGCTGATCCCAACTGACCAAGGGGGTTTTGCATGCTGTATGATGTCATGCTCAGTATATAAAGCTGGGGGAAGAAGAAGCAATATGGGGGACATTCAGAGTGATGGCGTTTGTCCTCCCAAGTAATCACTACGTGTGATGGAGTGCTGCTTTCATGGAGATGGCTGAACACTTGCCTGCCAATGGGAAGTGGTGAATTAATTCCTTGTTTTGCTTTGCTTGCATGTACAGCTTTTGCTTTACTTGTTAGACTGCCTCTATGTCAATCCACAAGTTTCCTCATTTTTAGTTTTCCTATTCTCTCCCCAGTACCAACCAGGGGTAATGAGCAAGCAGCTGCATGGTCCTATTTGCCGACTGGGGTTAAACCATGACAACACAGTCTATGGTTAATCGTAAAATTCCTTTGGGCCTTTTACATGATCAGTTCTAACCTCCTCTTTAAAAACACTGCCATCACATGCTTCCAAAGCAGATAATGCTTTTGTACAGATTTGGGATGTCCCAATAGAGTAAATTATTACACTAATGCTATCACACTTATTTGCATTATAGTAGTGGGAATAGTGCTGAGTTACAGAAATTTGAAACTATTTTAGGACAATCCTCTCCATATTTTTATACTTCCACTTTTGAATAGAGCTGGGAAAAAGGTTTAGGGAAACATTATTTTTAATCCAAACTTTGTCAGCTTGCAGAGAAGGATTCACTATTGTCAGTCTTCAAGCAGCAATTCAAAGCAAATATTTTTTTCATCCAGACAAGTTTACAGAATTACTATATGCCCTCTGTGAGAAAATTGTTATTTATAGTTTAGTGATTCCCAAAGTCTTGTGCAGTATTTCCCTATTAGTGACACAGCTAGGTATTACCACAAAATAAAAAAAGTCAAATCAAACAAGATATAATGCATAAATGGTGATAGCCATGGACAATGGTAGAAAGAATAATTTGAGAAAGTGCTGTGCAATACATCGTACTGTTGTTTCCACATGCATTGTTAGCTCCAGCTTTACTTCGATTTTAGTAAATAATTTTTTTGCAGTGAAACCAAGGCCTGAAATGAAGTGTACCACCCTTGAGGGCAAGTGAAGGTTTGTACATAAGATGTATGCTTTGCATTGAGATTCAAGAAAATAATACTCCCCAAAGTCTGATCCAAAGCCAATGAGACTCTGTTAACTTTGGTTAAGTTTGTTTTTGGAAGCAAATAGTAATTCCAGGTAAGAGAGATAAAACCACATTTTTTTGCCAGAGAATTCCAAATATGTACCTGTTCAAATGTTTAGAGTTATCTCTACTTATATCTAGACAGTGTGCACTCGTTTTTTTGAATGGGTTACTGAGGATGCAGTCTGCCTTCTGAACTAGCAAAATTTGCCTTGCAATTTCTTATATTATTAGAATCTTTATTTGCTGCAGGTAATCTTTTTGCCATCTAATTTGTCATTTAGAAAATCTAAAATGTTTGTCTTCATGATCCTAATTATTTAAACCATCTTGCCAAAGATAAAGAGAATTCAATACACATTTATGTACTTGCAACTGATAAATTCCCCAATGACAATAGATTTATCCAGTTACTAATGGGTTTCCACTAGACATCTTATTAATATAATTAGTCTGTCTTGTAATAAAATAACTGATTAATCATTACATCTTTTTTTTTCCCCCAAGATAATAATTTATTATAGATTTATTTTTTTTCTAAATTCTTCAAAATAATTGCTTTTTCACTACTATTTCACCAACAAGTTTAATGAAGGTGATGAAATTTCCATGTATCATTTACTAAGTTTATTGAAAACAGTTTGTTACAGGTATTCAAAGCAGGAAAATAGTTCGCTTATTTTATATTTACTTCGTAAACTTCACAATAACATTGAAGAGATTTTTTTCTAAATAATAATCCAGTGCACAACCAGTGGGGAAATTTGACCCCTGTAGAGGTCCAAAAGCAATGTGTAATTACTTACACTTGTGTCAAAAGAAGCAAAGTAGTATAATCCTTTTAATATTTTTCATACTTTATCAGAGCAATTAACGATATGCATTAGCCGTGTACTTTGGGTGTTTTAGTTTTACAGAATAGATAAGTCAATATTTTGGTGTCTTAAAATGTATAGGACCATGTTTGTTGTGTCCTTGGCCTGGGAAATATTACGCATACGAGGTAGAACGTGTACAATATACATGTACATGCACATTTCGTTATTCATTGCATATAGAATTTACATAACATTTTCATCTCTGTTCTGAGAGCAATTGACTTCAAGACATAATTCAGATTATTTAGATATATTCAGTGGTTGAAATGGCCTGGGATACTGTGGTGTGTGTTAATAATACCTAACCTGCATGCTTCATCATTTTCTGCAGCAAAGAATATAAGCAAGTAGAAGACACACTGGGAATTCTGAACGTTTTTATGGGTATGTCAACCTGTTTCTTTTTAGCATTGATTATATAGTTTAATATGTGTAAATAAAAGATTCTTGTACATAATTGTGTACAACTACATTTGATCTTTAATTATGCATTTGTGTATGTACAAATGGTACATAAAATTAAAGATAGGTAGAGGGATAAAGGAATAGGATAATTCAAAACGTATTTCACTATATAGGATCTTTGTGGAAAAGGTTTAAAATAAATTTGCTCTTTTGTCATTACAACAAACAGTAGACTTTCCTAGAATTTAATCTTAATGCTTTATATCTGTGTCTTAAAGCAGAACAATCCATACCTCCGTAGAATTCCTGCCTTTCTTCCTGACTCCCACCTTCCTTATCTGCCTGTCTGTGGCCTCCTAAAATGAGAGAAATGGACTCCTAAAATATGGGAAATGGGGGAAATAACGGTACTTTTGATGATACCTTGCCTGTGATGTTTGGGGGACATGAGAAAGGGAGTCCTTACCCCAAGAGTTGGGTTCAGAGAATGTAGAATCAAATTCCAATTTCCAGACAAGTTGAAATGACTTGCTAATAATAGAAATTAATTATAAATTAGAAAGACTCCCAAGGCTGGTTTCAGACATACTGAATGAACAAAAGAAAAAGGGAAAAGGGGAAAATGAAACAAGAAAGACCTTGAAAATAATAACCTCTCTGTGTAACTTTAAATACTAGATTGAGAGTTTGCATCATGGGTATAGGAGAAAATCTTGCTCTAACAAAGCACTTGTGATTTCTTTTCACTTGAATTAAAATAAGATTTTAAAAGGAATTACTCATACTTAGGGATAAGCATGTCTTCTGTTTCCTTGAGTTAGTGTGTAATCATACACATAAACTCTGAGTTCTGTTTAATTTGACAGTTACACCGGACATATTAAAAATGTCTCAGCTGATGGAAAAGAACTCCTTAACTTTATTGTTTGTGATTTTTTGATCTTATAAAAGCAAAGTTGTTTATGAAATACCATGAACATAAGACACATTATTGATGCCTTCCGGTATCATGGCTTACAGAATTTCACTTTTATTTACCACACAACACAAACAACATCAATAATATTTTAGTCAGTAAATGTTTGGATGAAAATGTTCACAAAAAGCCCCCAATTTTTTTTTTTTTCTGAACCACATAATAAATTCATTTTTAATGGAAGGACTTGTGAATAATTAAAGAACAATTCAGCAAATTCCTATTAAACAAGTGATTCTTATAAAACAGTGACGGTGAAAAGAATGTTTTGATGATTTTACATTAAAAACTATAGGAGATGAAACAAATTTAAAATTCCTATTTGATTGTCATTAGACAAATAAAGAGATCCTTTCTAGAAAAGATTCCAGTCACAGTCTTTTTGAACCAAACATTTCCTAGAATGAACAACTTCACATAAAAAACCCCAAGAAAACCAATGCATTCTGTAGGCAGATACATGTAATTTCTGTTAAAACAAAAAAAAAAGAACTCAGAAAACTTTCATTGTTTTTCTAACCCCCATTTTCATTATTTTGATCCACTGTTTCTAGAACAGGTATAATGGAATTGAAACAAGTAAATTTATTAATAGCAGTCAATAATATGTCTGTTAATGTCAGTTTAGTTATTACTGATCTTAATAAATATGGATAGTAATATTACAACAACCTGTAACAAAAAGAGGGGGGGCTGGTTGATTTTCAGAAATTATTCTAATGATCTTGTGGCACATGAATATTTCAGAATTCTAAATATACATGTAATCCAGATTGAATACACTTCAAATTGTATTTATTAGTGGTAATGTCATGCTAGAAAGTCAAACAAAAATGAAAATTTTCTGTGAAAACCATTGATTGAAATTTTCTCTTTGGAAAATCCAGATTAAATGTACTGTGCATAAAACACAATGTTGGACTAAAAAATATGGGTTCCTGGACCTCTTTTTATCTCTGTTAAGTCATTTCACTTCACCACACCTGTTTTAAATGCAGGTAATTGGATTTTTCTACTCTGTAAATTGCTTTGTAGTCTACTGAAGGACTAAGAATTTTTTAGTCTCTGAGATTCCCTCCGCAGCTGCAGTATTTGACTGGAGCTGTAACTCAGGTTCTTCCCATCCCCTGTTCCTTTCTGCTGATGAAATTTCTTGACAGAATTCGGTATCATGGTCTGCTTCTGTAGAGGAGTTATTATGATGCACTTTTGTAACTACTCCAAAAAGAATTTGATGAAGTATTTTCTTCCATGGTGTTTTTTAGTTGACAGTTTATTATTGTTTTGAACATACATAAAATGTCATTTGTAATATAATGTAAAATTCCAATCTCTCATATTTGAGAGAAACAAAAAATGCATGCAGAATAAGAAACACATAGAAAAGGGATATAACACACAAAGGGAAATAGCCAGTTAGATAAAATATGAATCTTCTAAATTAAATGAGACAGGTAGGTTTTGGTTTTTTTTGTTTATTTAAACCTAAAAAAATAAATGCTGAAAGAAAAATGACCACTGTCTCCAAATGCCTCAGGTGTATGATCATCTAAGAAAGAGAAGAGCTATTTGAGTAAAAGACTCAATTGACAGAAGAGCAAAGTGCTTGCATACTGAGCCTGTGGAAAAATATTTGTGAGAAAAGTGTAGTGAGGAAAGTAACACGTGTTCAAGAAGGTACTAGGTAAGGTATTAAAGAGATACCATGATAACCCTCAATATGAAACAAGTAATTCTAAGACATAGGAGGCTACTTCCACTTGTATACCATTGAATTTCGAATTATGAGACTTTCCCACTGGATGGAAGCATTTCAAGTAATTCTAGTGAAAACTGTTTTAAGATATGAAAGTTTTGAATGAAGTGATTTCATCTTTAATTGCAGAAAGAATATTTCAAACAGGTGGCTTTGCATAGAGAAAAGCCTCAAATTTCAAAGTTTCACTATCTTTCTTCGAATCTCTAATACAAAATTTTACCAAAAAATTATGTAAACAATCCATATTGTTCTAATAGCAACTTGGAAATATTTTGCAAAAAAGTTGAAAAAGGACTGCAAATGAAGGAAATAATAAATGAGTAACTTAATACATAAGAAAAGATAGAATACCTGGTTGTGTTTTGGTACATAAAAATAGTTTCAATTCATCAGGAAGTTATCGGTTGTGAATTATTCACTGTGTTCTACTGGCTGTAATTCTTTTTGCATTTAATTACAAGGGGCTACCGATTACTTAGAGGTCTTGTAATGCATGTGCATGACTGCCAAGACCACTAATGGAAATTGCATGCCATTGCTGAAAGAAAAGTACACACTTCAGTAATTACATGTGGTACTCTAAATGCAGATGTAAAAGTAATTATCATAAACTGGTACTCTGCATATTGGAATGCTGTATTGGCTCAATACATTAGCTTTCACTTCCGAAGATCATCAGGACTCAATACGTAGTTTGTTCTCTCATGAAGTAAGATTAAAGGTTTCCAAGCAACTTCTTTTTGTTCTTAGAAAAGAACAACATACTGTATGAGTAGCTCCACAGGGAGTGCTACATTCATTATTACATTAGAGAAAAGAGTGTTATTGGCTAGCACTGAAGCATTTTGGTTGAACTGTAAAGGTCAATCATCTAACACTTGGGTTTAGCTAGTCTTATTTGTCACATTTTCTTGACCAATAAAATTTACGTACCAGAGCAAGGGAACTTAAATTCACAAGAGGTTTATTTACTTTCTCCTTCTGTAATGTCAGTAATAGTGAAGCCTTGAAACTATGACCTTGCAAAGAGATGAATAAATAAAAACTACAGAAAGGAAAAAAATTGTCCACGTGTCAGAGATAGGATTGGATATGCACCAGAGCTATGATCTTCAGAAGAGGATGATTTCTTGCTGTAAAATAGTTTAATTTATGGCCTTTTATGGTGGCACTGCTCCAAACCTGGCTGAAACATTGCAGAACTTCAACATTCCAATATAGAATGTGAAAGTGAACATCTGAGGCGAAATTCAATTGGCGACCAGTCACCAATTCACCGGTATCCCTCAGGGCTCAGTTTTGGGGCCAGTCTTCTTTAATATCTTTATTGATGACCTAGATAAGGGGATTGAGTGCACTCTCAGTAAGTTCGCGGATGACACCAAACTAGGTGGGAGTATTGATCTGCTTGAGGGTCAGAAG